>PVKM010022020.1:0-22125 GCA_004027735.1 Carollia perspicillata
AAAAAATGATCACTTGCCTAGGTTTATACGGCATGTTAAATTGCAATTATTCCAAGTTCCATCCTCTTTCTACAGTACCTAAGTCTATGCATCGCATTTTAGGAGAGTGTAATCTGTGGGATGACTTGGACCTTACGGCATAGAAGACAATAACACCCTCCAACTATCCATTTGCCCTTGTACATTTCTACACACACTTTTGTTTACGGGGAGTCAGGTTAGTCCATGTTGCCAAACTGCTCTTTGAAAAAAGAACGCCCTAATTTTTAGCATTTTCCAATTCCTGTGCTGTAAATGCTACTGCCATGGCTGACTTCAAGCTCCCAACACAATATCACTGACACAGAAACGGGAAGAGAAAGGGTGGGGTCGACTCTCCATGAGTCAACTTCAGATGCCGTTGAGCCACGATAGTAGTTCGGGCCAATGTGATACGAAGGGAATGAGGAGCTGTGTCTGCCACAAAGATGTCTGCCTCGCCCTCGAAGTAACACAAATTCCTTCTCTTTTTGAAACTCAATGTGCATTCTCCGGTCTCTATCGCACTAAAATAACTAAAGAACCTGCATGCTGTACATTATGATGGTGCCTCCATCACCCGGGGTTCCTGAGTGACTGTGTGAAGTAGGATGTCATGGCAACCCCCCGGGGGACCTGGACCATTAGTGAGGAATCAGCTTTCATGTATCGACCCAGAAAGAGTTCCTCTTAGTGCCAAATGAGAAGTCTGCCCTTTTATAAATTCAGATGAAATGTGGTTAATAGAGCTGGCTTTCGTTTCTCCTAAAGAGTTTCAGTGTTTCATAAAATAACAAATAAGCCCAAATTAAAAAAAATTAATGTGTATCTGTATTAATAGAAAGTGCAGATACAATTTACACATATTCAAAAAGAATAATTTAATTAACTCCTGCATCTGAAAAGTTTAAGTAATTTAACTAGGACAATATTAAGTAGGTATTATTTCTCCGTCTGTCTCAGACTTAGAGACATTAGGTAATTTCCTCAAGGTCAAAAAGATATTAAGTCGTGGATCTTGAATTAAAATAGACGCCCAGCTCTTTACCAACTATTTGTTCTTAAATGACATACCAGTCTTTACAAATTAAAGAATATGATGGTTTCAATCAAACGTTTAACGAGAATTTACTCAGGCTAGGCATTGTACCAGACACAAAGATATAATAATGCCAGACAGATTTAAATACAATAATTTTATTAGGCATTTTATGTTCACAGAAAGGTGATAAATGCACCCAAAGCATAGAATAAACTCTATTGAAGTATATGTACATACACACATACACATTTATGCACACACAAGTGTACAGATATACTTTTATTAGATAAGGAAACATTCCATTGGGTTGACACTCTGATAATGGCAGACCAAAACAACTGGGACATTTTCCAGGAGAAAAATAGAAAACATTCCATTGACCCCAAACACTGAATTCATGCCGCACCTAATCCACTTAAATACCACACCTGGGCTAGTCTTCGGGCGTACTCCAAATAGTCACCAGGTGAGAGTAAGAGGCCAGCATGATATTCTTCTTGTGTGGTCCTTTGTAGACTGGAGGTTTATTTAATTATGATTCCTGAACAAGCTCCTGCCACTTGAGTATGGTTTCTAAAACATCCTTATCCCTTAGAAAATGCATTAGTAGGCTCTGGCAACCAACCCAGCTATCCGAAACCCAAATATTTCTACTAGTCTCCGAATCTCAACATAATCATGTGGTTGCATACACTCCCTTCTCGCCCTGGGAGATTATCTAAGGACGGTTTATCCAAATTTACTTAATGGAAAGATCCCCCAGGGGACGTGTTCAGTTACATGATCACACTGATAATCCCAGACTAATAGAAACAGTTTGCACCACCTCCAGCCAGTGGGTGCTGACAACCCCTTAATGGCTTCACAGGGAGTCTCCCATAAAGAGCAGAAGACAACATTTGGCCTGAGACGCCTGTGGTTATGTTCAAATACTCTCTATATAGATGGAACTCCCTGAAAGGAAAACTTACATTGCTTCTCAGAAATAAGATCCAGGATTTCTAGCTTCCCCACAAGTGAGAACGGAGGGACATAAAACAACCTTCTCTTTTATTTGTAACAAAACTTCACTTTCCTTTCAGTTACCTCTTTTTAACATGCTCTTACACGCATCAGAGGCAACTGACAACATCTGAGTCATTTATATGATCTGTACAGATAAGTCGACTCATTGTCCCTGTTTAGTACAAGTGTCCCTAATATGTTACAGAAAAGTAATCACCAGGGTTTCAGAGGGAAACCACAGAGGAGAAAAGAAGACCACTCTCACAGCAGTTTAAAACACGGAAAAATCAAACTGTCTCGTGCCAGGACATCAACTATAAGCTAATCAAACCAACGCTTTGGCCTGCTTCCTTGGATAGCATCAGAAGAAACATTTTAATTTTTATTCATGAATGTTTATTGAGCTCCTCCCCAGGCCCTGTGACCTATACTAGCACACTAGCGACAAAATCTGGTCTGTAGTGGAATAGGAAGAGAAAGTCTGGGCAGAGAGAAATACGACAGAAGAGGGGAAATCACCCAAAGGGAAATGCAGGAAACCTGAAGTCGAAAGGCATCGGGAAAGAGAGCACGTTAGACAGAAAAAGTCAGACAGGATTTGATGACAGTGCGGCCATGGGGGCTTTAGAGGATTTGTTGTAAGTCAGACTGAGAGGAAGGGAATTCCAGGAAAGGGGGCAGTTTAGGGCACAGGTGACAAACACAGGCCCTCGGGCCGAATGCGGCCCTCCAGCCTGTTGCATCCAGCCCAGCACCTTGTTTCCACCCCGTGGCAGCGCCGAGCTCCTTGCCCCTAGTTAAGGAGTGGCTACATTTAGACAGCCCTAAAATTACACTCAGCCCTTTGAAGGCAACCATGAGGCTGATGCGGCTCCCGGTAAAAATGAGTTTGACACCCTGGTTTAATGGCAACCGCAGGTCAAGAGAATATGGTAGGAGAGAGAGTAAAAGCGTAAATTTTTCTTTGCTAGAGTGTAAAGGCAGGTGCTCGAAGAGAACCAGAAAAGTTGGTTGGGGCTCAACTGAGTGGCCCTGGCCTACCGTGCTGAGACCGTATAAGAGACAGACTCTTCTCCACACTGGGATCAAAACTGTTCTCTGAAGCATTCAAGAAGCTGTCATTCATGCTACTGATAGAGCAGACATTTTCCAGAGAGCTGGGTGCGGGGAAGAGAGCATCAGGGAAACACTATGTAATCCCAGACACTTCTCTTCTTGAGAAAGCACACGTGTCAAACATTCGCATTCATTCACCATCCGAAAGGGAGATCCGAAGTCAACGGCGATATTTATGTCAGTAGGTTCGGCTCAGTTCCCTTCTCATTAAACTGATACATTATTTTGGTATTTCATACAGGGGCAAATATGTTGATCATCTTTACCTTGCACTGTAACAAGTATCCTTTGTTTAGTTGCCACTAATTGTACTCTAGAAATGGTGTAACAACAGAACCGGAGGCCTTTTTTGGAGAGCACTAGATGTAAATTGAAGATAATATGCTGGATACCGTCTCCTTACTGTTTTCTTAATTATAGGACACTGAGCGTGGAGACCTGTTCAGACAGAGTTCCTATCACCTCATCACCTTATCTTACTCAGAAAGTAATCCTCAGTGCTTCTCCGTTCTAATTATCAATTAAAATGTGCTCAGTTCCCGTTAAGGATCAGGGAACATGGCCAAGAGCAGACACTGAGTAAATGTGTGCTGCATGGATGACAGTGAGTAGGTGCAGCAGCCACAGGACACGACAGACAGGCCGGAGCCCTCCTCCGGGCAAGAGCTGCGCTGGAGGAAATACCGCTGGTAGCAAACAAAATCACCTTTAGCATCGGTTCAAGTACCCCACCACAAGTTGCCAATAATCAATATCTTAATGTTCTACTCGGAAAGCAGCAAGGGCCTGCCTTATTAGACTTACTAACTCAAGACCCTGCTGCCTTAGGTCATGCTTAAAACGTTTGAGGGAAAAAAAATGAGACTCAGAACTTCTTCTACTCCTCCCTACTGTGGTCCCAGAGAGTCAAGGCAACCCTTGCCATGTTCGGGGCAAGTTGGGCAAAATGACCATCCCATCAAATTTGGCCACGTTTATTTAACATAGAGCAGCAAAACCCTTTATTGTTGCCCATCTCTTGCACTCAGTCAATATTGAGCAACTACTATGTGAACGAGCTGGGTGAATAAAACAGGACTGTGGGGCCACTGCTGGTCCACTCAGTAAGAAACCCTGGGTTTTACTATCGCACGTTGCCTTCCCAGCTGTACCGTTATTTCATATTATCCACCTCTGCCCCCCTCAAAAAAAATCAGTATCACATTTTCTACTTTCCCTACGAAGGCTCGGAGTCCTGAGAATAAAGATATGATCCATTGGGATTTGAAAGGAGTTACAATGGACATTTCGAGTATTCTTTTTAAAAAAGATAAGAAAACAAACCAGAAACTGGAATGCAAAAATGGCACTTCCAGTCTCTATGGTATAACTACTCCCACACTTTCACAGCAGCTCTTTAATCTGAATCAGAAGCCCATTAATCCCACGTTTTATGTAGAGAATCCAAGACAGCAAGAGTCAATGATGGAAGGGGTACTTGCATTTGAGTTGTTCCAGAAAGATACCAGGACAAGGTGTCATTTGGGAGGGCAAAGGATGCTGACAGGAAGAGGGGAAGTGATACAGGGAAAGGAATGCAGACACCCTAGGGTGAGCTTTCCATCCTGCTCCCCCCTGGACCAGTGGAGCTTCCCCCTGCGGGGCTCAAAGCAGTCCCTGAGGGGTCTGATTCTCCGGCAGCACAGCCTTCTCTTGTTCCAGAAAAAAACCCGCTCAGACACAGAAACACAGATACTGGGGTTGGAAGTAGGCCAGAGCACACAGAAGAGTCTGAGAAATGCAGGCGAGTCATTCGGAACATCTACCGCAGTGGGCTGCACTCACACTTTGCAGCACAACTGGGTTCCGGATTTATGGTATCCTGAGTTTTGGCTGTCTTTTCTTTCCCCCATAGTGCCAAAATAGAATGCTTTCTGAGAGCGAGCATGCGCTCATGTACTACTGAATGCAATTCCAGGAAACAGATACGAGTCTGTGTTAAGCAATAAGTGCAGACCCACCGAATAGCAAGAGTCAACAGTACTCGAGTGCATACTTTGTAACAGGAACCATGCTAAGCATTTTATTTGCATCGGCTTAATTTAATTCTCAGCATAATTTAATAAAATAGAAGACTATTCTCGACATTCCTGTATCACAGAGGAGGAATACCAGGCACAGAGAAGATACGGTCCCAAAACAATACAGCGTTTAAGTGGCGTTGAGTTTCAAACACAGGCCCTCCACATCATCCCCACCCCTGCCTCAGAGGCAGGAGCTGGACGATGCAATCAGTCTACAGGCTGGATGGCAGAAAAACTATCTGGGAATCTTGAGTGTATTCGTGGAGGCATTGATGCCTTTTATGGTCATCGGCATTCAACACTAACAAATGCACGTGATCAAGAGACCTACAAATGCACTACGTAGCATGATTCTGAGTAAAAGCCCTCTCCAAGATTGTGCGAGAAGATATAAGTAAACTATTGTACACACTCCAGAGAACATGCCAACATCAAAACAAAATAATAAATAAGACCTTGCCAAGTAACAGTACCTTCACTGTCCACATTCCAGCCTCTGGCTCCTTCACGTTCACCACCTTGGCAGAGTTATGGATGTTTAATAGCTCGTTGAGGCCAAATCCCTTTTTTATCAGCTTCCCTGAAAGACAGAAGGGGAACAGGCATAATCTTTCTTTCAGCTATGTGTATTAGCTCTGTGCGCTCCCAGTATAAATTCCCCAATGGACCTTGGTTTCTGTAGCTAGAAACACTATTTTAATTATATCTAAAAAGTACTTAATTTTAGGATTTCTGGGCACCAGAACTGAAGTAAATGATTCCCATTTGCTATGCTGATTCGATCTTAAAGTGAGAATAACAACTGGCAGACTATAATTGTATTTCTAAAGCCATCCGAGATAACAATTTTTATGGCTACTGAAAAGTTAATGTGCAGTCACTAGAGACACTTAGATTTACTAGATGACAAGACAGTAAACAAGAATAAGTGTCCTTCTGGAGATGGCGCATGGCATTATAAACCTTGAGAGCACTGGACAGATCTTTGCACAGAGCGTAAAACCTTAACCGGTTTTCCACAAAGCGCAGGGGAAGGCTTTATTATCCAAGGAATAATTAAAGGAGGCAGTGGAATGCAGTAGCATAATACCATCTCCTACTGACTTAAGATTTACCTGAGGCATCTTAGAGTTGGAAATTTAGAGAGAAAAAACACAAATTTGGAACTAAGCCATAGTTTAGTTATTCACTTTGCTCTTGGCTCTCTTATGAACTACTTCTGCAGTTATATAAACAAGCAGATGAGTCCTATGTTCTTATCAAAAGCTTTGTAACCATTAAAAATGACTTTCGACATCCTAATGCCAACGTCAATGACTTTCAAAATCAGTTTAGATACCCAGAGCACTGAGTAGAGGCACTTTTAAGTATCCAGGTAGTGAAAAACACAAGTCTTCCCTGGGCAGCATGGATATTAGTGCAGACGCTGTGTCAACAGACAAATCAATTCAGAAGGCCAAGCTTGTACAAGTCTTGAAAAAGAGGTTTTGCTCATTTTATACATTTCAATTTGATTGCTAGTGTGAATGCAGCCTCTGAGGACAATTGCATATGTTGCTTTCATTCAGGTATCAATTATTTTCTAAGACTCAAATAAAATACAGTAAGAAAGCCAGCTACTCCCTCCACATTTATACTCACCAATAGATTTTTTAAGGTGTCATGTGTTAAAGCCCCAATGGAAACAAAAATGTTTTGCAAACATCAATAGGTAAAAGATATTTCCAAATGTAAACATGAGGGAAAAAAAGGTTTCTGTCTTTACTAGATTACTTGTTAATGGAAGTCTTAGTGTACTATTCAACCAGAAATGGAATCAAGCCGAACCCTGGTGTTTTAACATACAAAGCAAAGCAAATTAACACAATATTCTAATAAGAATATCAATTTGTTTTTTAACAACTTCATCCATAAAATTAAACCTTACCAAAAAGATAATCAGCAAAAACTTAGTTGTTTTCCAGGTTTTTTCATGTGATTTATTTAAAAATAACAAAGTACTGAATTTTACAGAATAAGTCACTGTGAAATATTTCTTCACAGATTAGGAACACACAATTTCAGGTTCAACTTATATCTTTTTTCTTTTGGGTAGTTTAGTACAATCAAGTTACTAACTCTGTTTAAATTATTAGGAGTTTTAGCTTTTTGAATCTCATGTTAATTCAGTACTTATGACTAAACACCACTGGTTTTATTCTTACACGTCTTCCCTAGTCATTTTTTAATTTACTCATAAAAGTAGCATTAACTTAACATACACAAGCGTGCAGAAAGTCTTTTGCCTTTCACGGCTTTTGTATTTCATTATACGATGTGCAGTATATCTCACCTAAAGGATTGCGGATTTCAATCCCTGGAGAAGGGCCACTCAGAGACACAGTGACCTCCTTCAGACTGGGGTCAAAAGGAATTTTCCATGTGTGGACAGCCTGCTCCATGTGGTCTGTGGACAAGAGGTGAACTTTGGAGGCCTGCACGGCTTCCTCCACCCACTTTAACACCTGGAAGAGAAAAGGAGAAGTGTGAGCGGCAGCAGAAACATTCAGTTTTACATTCAGTTTCAGTGGGACTTCAGGTGGTGCTGGCTTTGGTGACCGATACAGCTCAGGCGCTTCCTGTCCCGGTGTGAGCTTTGCTTCCAAGTGGGTGAAGGCAAACCTTGTCCTACCCCCAGTTATTGTAACTAGTAGATTCAGAATAAAATGCCAGTCGAACCGAAGGTCATATTTCAAGTTTTCTGTCTTGGAGAAATGAGATTACAGTGCCCAAATCCCGTTAAGTGAAGCAGGCAGAGATACCACAGTCTGTTTCCTATTTCTCAAGAGATCTCTTTTCTCTCCACTCTTGCTTTCTAGCTCTCTTTCAAAACCCAATTCATAAAAATAATTAGCAAATTATCAAGTGCCATTTATACATATTAGGCACAGAGATTATTGTGAATAGTATATAATTTTATATTGTATATTGTAATATATATAATAGAATATTACTCAGAAACAATGGCAATACCAGCAAAATAGTCATTTTTATAATAAAATAAATACCAAAGAAAATAGAAAAAATAACCACTGTATTCTTCAAAAATAGAACAATACTTCCGGTTAGAGACAATGTAAAGCAGTGTATTCTTGAGAAGTCGTCTTTTGGAAAGTATTAAGGTATTGGGGTCTAAAAGGGAGTTAATGCCTCACTGTGGAGAGGAAAACCTTTCAGTTCACAGAGTTCTGCAGCCCATTCAACTCCCCACAAAACAAAAAGAGCATGTCTGAACACGTACGGCTTAGCCGAACTTACTACAATTAATGCTAAACCGTGATCACCTTCAATCTACCTCAGACCTGCCTCTGGCTCAGATATCCTTCAAGGCAATGTATTATCATGAGCAACTTCACTTAGTGCATAAAACAATGAACAGAGCTGGATGTTAAGTTACAGGCTATCGGAAATGAACAAAAACATTTTTTAACATTTCAATAGTGGTAGCCATAGATCAATCAGCCAAATGACCAATACCATGCAATAACTTCACTCTATAAAAATATCCTTTTTTTCTGTCCTCAAGGAGGAGGAAAGCGACTAAGACATTATTATATGACTAACAATGTCACAATGTTTTATTAGTTCTGTTTGCTAATAAAACAAATGTTGATTGTTCAAGGCACTTTCAGTACTAAATATTGATGAGCATAATTTTAGTCAATATTTGCTAACAACTCTTCTCTGAACTATTCGTATTTATAGAAGTTTTGTACATAAACATTATTTTTTTTCCTTTTTTTTGGTTAAGTTCATTTATTTATTTTTAGGGAGAGGGGGAGGGAGGGAGAAAGAGAGGGAAAGAAACACCAAAGTGTGGTTGCTTCTTGTGCACCCCCTACTGGGGACCTGGCCCACAACCCAGGCATGTGCCCTGACTGGGAATTGAACCAGTGACCCTTTGGTTCTCGGGCCGATGCTCAATCCATTGAGCCACACCAGCCAGGGCACATTATTTACTTTTAATAAATCTTCTCGCCTTTCCTCCAGGATCGAGAACAACATCCCCTTTATCCATGCAGACCCAAAACCAAGTGGCATGCTTCACCCATGATAAAAGTGGAACATATACCAATGTCCCTGACAGTGGTCACAATGATGATAACAGTGATATCTTCACAAATAAAAGAATGGTGTGGGAATTCATGAAACAGGGATCCCTTGTTCAGAAAATGTATGTAAAGTGTCCAGCACAGTGATTATCACATGGCAGATACTGAAATGCTTTCTTCCTTTTCCAAATAAATTCCCTCTTCATCCCCTAGTTGAGTATCTCAACTATAGCTTCATAGGCAAAGTGGAAATATTCATCCATGAAAGATAGATAAGATTTCTGTCAATGAAAAAGAGAAGCAAGGCCATTCTAGGTAGAGGGAGGACTTGAGAAAATACACGGAGAAGGAAGTACCCCAGAAGTGTTAGGGACAAGACTGAATCCAATTGGTCACAGTTAAGTGTTCAGAAAAGAGGAAGCAGAAGATGAGGTCAGAAGCTAGTGTCACGGACAGATTAAGTATTTTCCCAAAGTCAGGCTATGACATTTGTATTTTATTCCAAAGACCCAGTGAAAAATTACAGAAGGGCTGTAAGCAGAGGACTAATACAATGAAAGTGGTATTTTTCAAAGAAAACTTATAGATGTATCATAGATGAATTGAACATATAAAACAAATCTATGCATGATAGTTAATTATCCCATAAATCAAATGATAAATTTCCTCATGTTAGCCTTATAAAGCACCTGGAATTTTACAAATGAAATTAAGTATACTTTTAACAAGAACAGTTTGCACAATATCGATATAACCGGGCAGCCAAAGAGAGTGGACTGGAATGTGCATGTGTGAACAATGACGACTTCACTGTACTAGTTAGTGGGGGTGGTAGACGCCTTTGAGTGAGCATGTGTACTGTGTGGCTGTCACATTCAAAATGAATGAGTTGAGTAGAGCAATGATTCTGCATCAGATTTTGCATTATGCTTGAACATTCCTCTATGGAAACTATTCAGATGATTCAGAAGTCTGCAATTATGGGCAACTGGTGACTGGTGGCTTCATCATGACAATGGACCCACTCATGCGTCATGCCTTGTGCAGAGGTTTTTGGCAAAACATCAAATCATCCAGGTGACTCAGCAGCCCCTATAGCCCAGATTTGGCTCCCTGCAACTTTTGGCTTTTCCTAAAGCTAAAATCACCTTTGAAAGAGCAGAGATTTCAGACCATTGATGAGGCTGAGGAGAATACAACAGGGCAGCTAATGGTGATTGAGAGAATTGTAGGAGATACCAAAATGCCTACTTTGAAGCGGACTGACGTATCACTGTCCTATGTACATTGTTTCTTGTGTCTTGTATCTTTGTCAATAAATGTCTCTATTTTTCATACTACATGGCTGGATACCTTCTGGACAGACCTCACATATCAACATAATTGTCTAAAGAATCGAATGCCATATTTTGAACAATGCAATTCTGAGTGACATGTTATACTTGCACTAAAATGGATGGCTCACTCTACTCATCGAATATGTCCATATGCTACAGAAATCAGACGGATGGTAACTAATATTTGACAATAAACAGGACACATATTTTAAAAATCAGACTGTTGGAATTTTTAATTTTCAAATATGGAATGGGGCTGCCTAACGCAAGGAAACGGAAAGGATTGGCTTGCCTGAGAAACCGTTTGCTAAATTTGACTGATAATCAATAACTTTGAGTATATGTCTCATGCAGAGACTAAAGAGAGCAAAGGACAGGTCAAAGTGAATAAAAAGACAGAACATTTGTTTCAAGGGCAAGACATATAATGGGCCCATAAATAATTCTCAACTGAGAAGAAGGAAAAGAATTCAAAAATACGAACTGTAGAGTACCTCAACTTCAACCATAAAATGCGATAGTGCCAGGTAGAAATGGAAGGAAAAATCAGTTTTTAGACATCCTTCTTTAAATGTATAATGTACCTGAAATACACATTCCTTTCATACTGAAGGGAGAGAGGCTGTGATATGTCACTGGAAATCTGTCCTGTTGTACACAGAAATCAGTAAGTCTGGACATTCTTAGGAAAATGGAAGATTTTCTAACTGAGCTGCATTTGTGTATAAGGCAAGTATGTTCAAGGGGTAGGGGATATAAACAGGCTTTGATTTGCTCTTAATATTATTTCCAATTCATCAACATTTATGAGGCTTTCACAAAGGGATTACCGTGTATTATAATATTACCAGTTGGGAAAGATACAGGCCAGACTTCTGTCAAGAGTCTCAAATCACTTTTTTATCCACTTAAAAGGAAAAAATCAAATTAAAAACAGTTGCAACCCATTTTATTAGAAAATACATTTATTGCCAATATATGAATAAAACTAGATTACTGTAAACTACAGGATCACTGTAAGTGAGGGAGGTTCCCAGCCTCTCATATTGCCACACATAAAAAATTAAAATTAAAATTAAAAAAAAACACCCTTAAACTGTGTACCCATCAGAAATAATCTCATGAGATTGGAAATGGTCTTCTATTATAACGACAAATGGAATAAAGCCTGAATAATATAAGAAGCTTTGCATTGGTGCATTTTTACTAACATGAAAACTGTTTCAAATCCCTAAGGAACCGTTCATTTTACATTAAAGGTTTTAATATAAAAATGGTTCTCTGTTGATTTGTAGCAGTTTATATCTCAAAGGGCCTTTGAGACAATCTAACCCAGCTTCTTCCATTTCATGGATGAGGAAACCACTATGTGAAAGAGTTCATGTACCTTTCACACACCTAACCAGTCTGACTGTGGCCCAATGGTTATCTTTTATATAAGTACCTGTGTTCCTGTTTAAACATACTTCACATTGTAAATAATGATCAGTACTTAAAAACAAGTTCGCGTGTATATTCTCCTCTGGAATGAAGTGCAGACATTGTTTCACACCACAAAAGCAGCATACATTATTATCTATTAGGAAATAAAATAGTACTAAGTAGACATGGAAGTGAAGTCACTTTTTGTATACACCTTCAAGAACAGAACTTGAAAGAAAAGCTTGGTTAGAAGGATTTCTTTTTTTAATTCAGGTGTAATCGACATATAACATTACATTAGTTTCAGGTGTACAACATAATAATTCAAAAATTTTTTTATGTTGCAAAATGATAACCACAATACATTAACATCCATCACCAGAGAGTCACGATGCTTTTCTCTTCTAATGAGACCTTTGGAGATTTACTGCCTTAGCAACTTTCAAACACACCACAAAGTACCATTAACGACAGCAACCATGCTATCGTTACATCCCCGGGACTTACTCACTTTACAACTGGAAATTTGTACTTTTGACACCCCTTCATCCACTTCACCCACCCCAAGCCTCTAGCAATCGCTAATCTATTCTCTGTATTTATGAGTTCAGTTTGTTTTTTTTAGATTAACATATAAGTTAGCTCATATAGTGTTTGTCATTCTCTGTCTGACATTTACTCCCTAAACTTCCACGCACGTTGTCACAAACGGGAAGATTTCCTTCTTTTTATGACTGAATAATGTCCCTGCATGCATGTGTACCGCATTTTCTTTATCCATTCATCAGTGGATGGACACTAAGGTTGCTTCCAAGTCTGGACTATTGCAAATAATGCTGCAAAAACATGAGGGTGCATATACATTTTCAAGTGAGTGCTTTTGTTTTCTTTGGATAACTACCCAGAAGTGGAATTGCTGGGTCATGTGGGAGTTCTCAGGTAGTTTAATTTTCTGATGAACCTCCATACTGATTTCTGCGGTGACTGCACCAGTTTACACTCCCACCATAAGGATCCGCTCTTCTTCACATCGTTCCCAACCCGTGTTATTTCTTATGTTTTTGCTAGGAGCCATTGTAACAGGTATGAGGTGCTATTTTATTGTGGTTTTGATTTTCATTTCCCTGATGATCAGTGATGTTGAGCACCCTTTCACAAACCTCTTAGCCAACAATGTATCTTCGGGAAAATGTCTACTCAGAAATTCTGTCCATTTTTTCATTGTTTGGTTTTTTTGCTATTGAGTTGTATGAATTCTTTATATTTTTTGGGTATTAGCTGTGCAACTGTTTTCTCCCACTTAGGAAGCTGCCTTTTCATTCTGTCAATGGTCTCCTTTGCTGTGCAGAAGCATTGAGGTAGTCCCGCTTTCTTATTTTTGCTTTTGTTGTCTCTGCTTTTGCCAAATCCAAAAAATCATCACCAAGACTGATGTCAGGGAGCTTACCAACTATAGTTTTTTCTAAGAGTTTTAATGTTTCAGGTCCTAGGTTCAAGTCTTAAATCCATTTTGAGTTAGTTTTTGTGTATGATGTAAAATAGCACTTTAGTTTCATTCTTTTGCATGTAGCAGGCCCATTTTCCCAGGACCATTTATCGAACAGACTGTCCTTTCCCCATTGTCTGTTCTTGGCTCCTCTGTAAGAAATTAATTGACCATATACACATATACATTTATTTCTGGGCTCTCCATTTTGTTCCATTAATCTATGACTCTGTTTTAATGCAAATGCTATACTTTTAAAAATTACTTTAGCTTTGTTTTATAGTTTGAAGTCAGGAAGCATGATGCCTCCAGCTGTGTTCTTCTTTCTCAAGATTGCTGGGAATACTTAGGGTCTTTTGTATATCCATAGAGATTTTACGATTGTTCTATTTCCATGAGAAATGCCACTGAAATTTTGATAGGGATTGCACTGATTCTGTACATTGCTTTGGGTAGTATGGAAATTTTTATAATATTCATTCTTCCATTCATGAGCAGAAAATTATCTTTGCATTTTTTTGGTAATTTCTTTCATCAGTGTTTTATCATCGTTAACGTACAGGTCTTTCACTTCCTTGGTTAAAATTTTTCCTAGGTATTTAATTCTTTCTGATGCCATTTGGAAGACATTTGGAAATATAGCCAAATAAATTTCCCCAGAAAACATGGTGCAGTATTAGATTCAATTTATAATTTTATATAGATATACATATTTACATATATACATATATATTTGTTGTTGTTTAATGAGAAATGGCATGCAAAACAATGAGCTGACTAGCTGTATATTTTATCACTAGTTGGACAGTCAAGAATTAAATTATGTAAAAACAGTAAAGCCTTTACATCTATATTGTATCTGATGTGGAAAAGACCTGCTACATTTCCAAGAAAACCATTTGTGGTAAATCCTACACAACAGCACAGTTGGACTTCACTTAATTCTGATCTGGCTAAGAGATGCTCCTCTGAATGACCAGGAGAGCCTTTCCGCCCAGGTTCAAGTTCATTTCTACCCTGCAGTATAGCATAGAACCCCAAACTCAGAACCTTCTCAGAAATCACGTAGTATTTACTGATCATTCATTCAGCATTTAGTACTACTGAGTTTTAATAGTCCTGAAATCGCCTCAGCACTATTGAGGACAGCACAGGGTGATAAACAGCGGCAAAGACACAGACTTGCATTTCCTCCCTTACAAGACATGACAATCTAGTTGAAGAAATGGGACAGTCATTAAAAACAAATGAACTCGTTTTTACCTTCAAGTAATAAATAACCAAGATCAGAATACAAATGTTCGATTTACAGTTCTAACTGTGATGTGCTTTTCTACTCAAAAATTGTTAATGGTTCCCAGTTACATCCAGGAGAAAGCCCAAACCAAGAGTTTGCCAAGTAAGGGGTGGCAGTGTGACTCATCTACCCTGGCCGCAGGTTACCAAGGGATGCACTGTCTGCGGAGAATTTAGAAACAATAATAAACCTGAGTCAAAGTTGTTCTGCTTTTTAATATCGCCATGTCCTAGTAGTCTGAATGTCAGTCAAGGAGCCCTCCTTGGAAAAACATCTGTTGTTGGTTTAAAGACTAAACCATTGCTCTCATTACTGCTGAGTTTTAATAATACATGAAAGCTTCAAATTAGAAGATCTTTATTACTTTCCTTTTAAGAAAGGTTGCAATCTATGTAGATGTTAATCTACTTAGAGAACTCCCAGTTATGTATCAGGTGCATGGTCATGCGAACTCTGCTGCTCATTTTCATTTCAAGAGTACTGAGTACTGTGATCCTTCGTATCCTTGTTTAGACGGTAGATTGAAGCTAAACCTCGACAGCTCAGAAGTTACGGGGGATGATGGGTGTTAAAAGGATCATTCTAGCTTTGGTGCTGAAATCAGACTATAAAGGGTGCACGGTCAGAAGCGAGGTCGGATATGAAGCCATTGCAATAATCCGGGTGGGAGAAGACGGTAACCGGAGTAGGGCTGTGGCAGCAGGCAGCAAGAAGTGGCCAGTTCTGGATGTATGTTGAAGTCAGACTTGACAGGGATCACTGCAGACCGGATGTGGGGGTCTGAAAATGATACCTCAGTCGCCATTCACTGAGATCGAAAAGACAGCAGAAAGAGTTGATTGAAAGGAGTGATGAAAGGAGAAGAATGTAGGCTCTCAGCTCGAGCATGCTCAATTTAAGACATCTATTTGGCATCCAGGTACAATATGGAAGAAGCAGTCAGATAAGTGGATCTGGAGTTCAGCCAAGAGGTCCAGCTTAGAGGTACAACAGAGTTTAAAGTCATGAAGCCCCCCTTTCCGTCTCTACCCACCAAGAACTTACACACGAAGGGGGAAATACATCGTCCTATGAAATTAAACTTACATATCAATACATAGTGGCTTAGAATAGAGCCTTAGAACAAGTCTCCCTTTGTCCTAATCAGACAACCTTCAGATGACGACTTGTCCCCATGTACGTCCCCCTGTAGGGAAAAAATGTACGAGTTATGCTGATGCAAGCATTCTAGATTTGTGGCAATTAGATTTCTCATCGCAGATGACTGAGCAGTGTTCTGGCTTTAGACAGCACTGCTATGACTCTCTGGGGTGAACAGTCTATTCCTGGGAATGGTCCATGCTCACAGCATAAACAAAACGAGTTTCAAGATTCTGCAAATCATGGCAAATCCACCAGAGACGATCACCTTTTGAGGTCTCCCAAGATGTTCCACTGATTATATCCATTTGTATTACACTTTGTGTAACTTATGCGGACTTAACTTGGAAAATTCCAGAGTGAGCTTTTCTAACAGTAAGTGCTCATAAACAAGTGTGGTTGGTGATTCATTGTACAAACTATAAAATAAGAAATTTATGTTATAAGGTTTATCTTCAAAAAGAAAAAAGAGAGAGAGAGAATTCTGGACCCTAGCCAGGTAGCTTGACTAATCAACGTATAAATAAGTAGAACAACAAAACCAAGGTCTCTCTCTCTCCCTCCCTCCCTCTATGCCTCCTTCTCTTCCTCTTCCACTCCCTCTTTCTCTAAAATCAATAAGTTTTAAAAGATGATTTCTGGTAGAACTACAATTTTGCCCAGTTCGTATAGAGAAAATGGGTGATGGGAAGGGTTAGAAATTGGAAAGGCATTTGGAAAGGTATTTGGAAATTTGGGTCCAACAGGGATACTAGAGAGGACTGATGACAAAAGTAACCCTCAGCTTCAACTCTACGGACACTTAAAACTGGTATGAAAGTACCACACCTTCGACGTGATGAAAGGTCTCCAATGTGTCACAGCTGAAAAAATAGAAGCAATCTGCAAGTATTTTTGAAGGGTGAAATCACTCCCGCTAGCGATTTAAAGTGTCAAAGGGCATTTCAGTAACTTATCTTCGCAAATTTCTCAGATGTCACAACTTCAATGTGTTACAAACGATAGAGGAATTTTAGCTTGCCAAAAAACAATCATTATTAAATATAATAAAAATATAAAAGGCCGACTTTTGTGCACCACATCCGCGGACCTCGCGCGTCGTGTGGCTGGAAGTTCGTACACTTTCACCGGCCTCTTCCTGTTCCCTGGCAACCACCGTTTTATCCTACTTCTATGAGTTTGGCCTTTTTCAAGAGCAGAACTTAGATGCTCTCA
Organism: Carollia perspicillata; assembly: GCA_004027735.1. Taxonomy (NCBI): domain Eukaryota; kingdom Metazoa; phylum Chordata; class Mammalia; order Chiroptera; family Phyllostomidae; genus Carollia; species Carollia perspicillata. The sequence continues at coordinate 17,233 of PVKM010022020.1, forward strand.
CCAAAAACAGCAACAGTTTTGAAAAAGATAAATATGTGAGGTGATAGATGGAGGGAATCCTTGCTTATTACGTGCGTATGTCATATCATCACTATGTAAACTTTGAATATCTTATCATGTCAGTTATACCCCAATAAGGCTGGAAAGACATAAAAATAAAATACTGACTTTTACGTTTATGTCTTTAATTGAACCTCTTTGCGTTCGCTTAGGCTATTTTTTATTTCATGCTTTTTTTCCCTCTACTCAATACCTATTTTAGAATGGAAAAATCTGAGTGAACCCAATTGTCCCATTAGAACTCTTCTGTAGGAAAAGGAATTGTAAAAATACCTATGTACGTAAATACACACATTTACATGCATCCATACATCAGTACACACGCATATACACACACGAATGCCTACATACGTAGACTCATTGTTATCTCACTTCCGGCTACAATGAAAACAGGAGAAACCTACACTCCGGCTCTAGCTAAGGAGGTGCCTGAGCACTGTCAACGTTGGCTCTTTTAAGTTGAATATACAGTGTCCCTCGATATCCACGGGGTGTTGGTTCCAGAACATTCTCCAGATGCCCAAATCCACGGATGCTCAAGTCTCGTCTGTAAAATGACACTGTATTTGCTTATAACGTATGCATATCCTCCTGTCTACTTTAAATCTCTCCGGGTTACTTACAATACCCAATACAATGTAAATGCTATGTAAATAGCTGTTACACTCTACTGTTTAGGCAATAATGACAAGGAGAAAGTTCTGAACACGTTCAGTACAGAAATAACCAGAGTAGGCCCCGACTACATCATTAGCAAGACTGGGATTTTTCTGGAGCACTTGATCCCCAGTTGGTGGAACCTGCGGATAGGGGGCGCCTAGTGTGTGCCGGGAAGGACTTTATCCATGCCTTACATGGGAGGGGTATTCATGGATGGGTTAGCCAGATTCTCCAAAGAACACAGGAAGGGAGTTTTAAAAAACAACTTTAGAGAGGTACCATCTCTTCTACAGAAAAGAAAAGTCTTTTACACTGCTATTTTTTAAAGTACTTGAATATCTAACTTAAAATAGATAAACTAGAACATGAAATAATTCACACTGCAAAGGAATTCTGCATTTCAGGCTCTTTTCAAGTGTTTGTTTATAGTTCTTAAAAATACATAGTTAAGATAAGAGACTAGGAAGTGAAAGTATTCCCCAGTAAAACAAATTTTAATTTACAATGACTAAGAAAAGTTAGGTATTTTTGTGTCCTGATCTGCCCCCAACCCCATTTTACTGGAAGTAAGGTAAAATACAAGACGATGTGATGCATACCTGACATGTAAAAATCCTATTAGTCTCTTGCAGCATACACCTAATTAAAATTTGCAAGATCTCTCCAAAACATTTCAAAATATGGACTGAATTCCCAGGAAGAATTTCCCAGGGTCTCAGATCTGGATCGTAAGTTCAGGAACCTAATTTCAACTGAGATTAGATGAATTTGGGGTAGGAAAGTTATTTCTTTGGGGGAAGACACGCACACACGGAAGCACCAAACTAATAATGCCAAGTCATACATCCACAAGGAGGAGGAAGCAGAGCATTTATGACCACATGACTGCCCCTCTGGCTTCCAGGGGCAGGCTTACTCTGGGACCCAAATCACAATGGGGCAGTTGTTTTGATGGCTACCATATAAATAGCACTCACGTGCAGGCCCCAGGCAAAGAACTTTAAAACTGGACCTCTTTAAATTTTTTCCATAACATGGAAGTGTTTGCATTTTAAGTAAGTACCTGACACACTACTAATAAGTATGAGATTTTTTTTTAAAAGGTACAGGACTCCAAATCTCATACTCTTAAACACTCTTAAGATTATGATATAGGGCGAGCTCCTTGGGTACTGATTACCCTTCATTCCTGACTTTGAAAGAAATCTTAGGTTCCAAGTGGCCTAGGGAAAAAGAGAGAGAGACAGAGAGAGAGGGAGGAAGAGGAGGATAGAGAAGGGGAGGAAGGAAGGGAAGGGAGAAGGGAGAGAGTAGGAAGGGAAGGAGAGCGGAATAAATATATTAGAATTTGAGCTACTCGAAGGACCTACCTAGGTCCTAGTCATCTAAAGTGATTCAATGGATTTCAAGCATAACTTTGACTATGTTCAATTTTCAAATTATGTACTGGTTTAAGGTGCTTCCCTACACTTAAAATGTAAATCCACTGTACTATTACGCGCTTGTTGAGCTTAGAAACAAGATAGAAAAGGTGATTTCCATGCGTGAAACACAACATCCTTCGGTTGACTAATCACACAGTAGAAGTGTTCTTATCAATGAGATGGATAAACTCTTGGTCCATAGACTACAATTCTTTTCTTCACTAATCAGAACCACATAACACCAAATAGACCATAACTCAGCTGGGTGAGGTGCCCCCGTGTTTAGCCAGAGCTTGGGTGGGCACTGCAAATACTTCCCTTAATGAATTAACCGTCTCTATGCTTCCGTGTTGGTTTGCGCACAGTCTGATTGACACGTTATTTAAATATTTTTAACATGTAGTCAAGTTACAAGCAAATTTCACTGACCCCCAAGCTGTTCAGCCACTAAAAGGGCCCTTTTATATATCTCTGCTCTGATTAAGTGTTGACTTTAAAGCAAAGTTTTCAGGATCTCATCATATTTTCCCTATTTCCAAACAGCCTCCTAAGAACTAATAACATTACTCAAAAAGAAGAAACGTCTGAGAGTGTACATTCAAAAGTCACCCAATAGTGCTTTAAGTGCTTTCAACGAGGAGATAAATTGGAGGATTTTAAAGGTCCAGCTATTTAGCGGTTCCACAAGGTATAAATTCCAGTGACAATGTGTGCTTTAGGCAGTCAAAAAGAGAAGCCATCGTCGTGGACTAAAATGACTGGGAAACGCTTTATGGAGGTGGTAAAACATCAACATTATACTGCTTTTAAAATCTGGCACCACGCACAGAAACCTCAGTAACACTAACTCTTTCCAGACTCCCTCTAATCTTTAGAAAGGACCTTTCAATGTATAGCAGGCTGGATTTTACTGGTAACGCTAGCAATAATGTAGGTGAATATTCAGCACTTGCCAAACATCTTCAGTCGCCCTTTTAAATTGCAGTAAAGTTTTATTAGCTCCCACAACTAAATCATCACTGCAGAGATGGGAGTTGGAGGCAACCAGACAAAGCTTAGGAGGTCCTAAGGGGAAAAGAGAGAAGTAAAGCAAAGATCCAGACTTGGAAAATAAATGAAAGCAATGGAAGAAGTCAGACAGAATCAGACCCGTCGGCATTCCTACAGGGAATTCAGATGTTTGAAAAAGACAAGACTGCAAAGGGAAGGTGATACAGAGGCAGGAGGGGGGCATTTTCAACACTGCGGTGGCAGCGGGGAGGTCAAGGAAGCAGAAAACAAAAGAAAAGGAAAAGCATCCGACTCATAGCCCACTAAGATCTTTGCAATAAATACTGTTTATATTTATTCCAGAGCTAATTTTCACCATTTATTAACAACTGAAGAAAGAATAAAAGTGATTTATGGCCCCAAAAAGGATGCTATATTAAGTCAATAAACATTACAGTACAGTCAGTTGACCAAAATAGTGGGTTCTCTATTAGATACACATGGGTGAAAGGTGTGTTTCCTGCCTATAATCGTTTACAAGGCCAGGTTCAAACAACTACAGTACACATGCACTTGGCATGTGCTATCATAAACTAAGTTAATATATCCTCTCTGTTTCACCCCTAGTAAATTCTTTTTTTTTTTTTTTTTTGAGCAGGAGGATAGTTCTGGTTCTGTCTGAAATGCAAAGGAGAGATGCCTCAGCAAAAGATGCTAAACTGTAAGCGTTCCCCCAAATAGTTTTTATTCAGGGACAGACCCAGGTTCTGTTGGCCTAAACTTGAGGGTGCCCAACCTTTTGGTGCCTCTGGGCCACACTGGAAGATGAGTTGTCTTGGGCTACACATTAAATACACAAACAGGATCGAAAACTGATGAGCAAAAAAAAGGTTTTAAGTAAATGTACGACTGTGTGTTGGGCCACATTCATAGACATCCTGGGCTGCATGCGGCCCACAGGCCGCGGGTTGGACACCCTTTCCGGCTTATACAGTTTGGGGACCTTCTTTTCAAAAAAGAACGCAAAATTACAACCATAAGAGTAGGTACAAACGTAGTTATCTGCAATAAAAAATAGTTCGCATTCATTTAAAATTACTGAAAGCTGACAAATACTGCAAATCCCACAAAAATCTAGAAATTAATGACAGTTGTGTTATTTTTAACTAACTGACAAGAGTAGATGATGCTTTTTCCCTGCATTTTTGGCTGCATACTCTTTGAATTATTATTTCCATGACCGAAAAAGTGTAATATTTTCTAAAGAGAGAACAGAAAGATAACTCAGTCTTTCTATGATATCATTTACCAAAAAATTTTTTCACTCTTATCTGAGACTCTTTATAACTTTCAGCTTCATACACTGATATACTTGGTATTTAGATCCACACACTGATGTAGTACAGATCTAAAAATAAACTAGCCTGTCACCCCCATGTCCCTGGACACAGGACACGTGTCAGAAGGGAAGTCAGAGTGGAAGGAGACGACAGTCTTAACCAACCACACTTGAAATATTTTACTTTTGCAAATTCCACTCCCCTCCTCTCAATTTTTAACTCTGAGAACATATTTCAGCCCACTTCCCAGAGCCTTAGAAGGGGTTCACACAAGAGAAATTCCCGGTGACTTAAGTTTCGTTGCCTTCACTGTATCCCGTCTCCACTCCCATTCTTGGGAGGATATATTGCATTAATTGCAACTTCCCGGCCCACTTACTACACCAGCGCAAACCATCAATGTCCAGCGTTTTTTGGGT
>PVKM010022021.1:0-22130 GCA_004027735.1 Carollia perspicillata
CCCCCCCGCCCCCCGCAAGAGCTACACAACTCTTTTTCCCAGAGTCTGCCCAGACTTCCTGGAGTGCCTTGTGCACTGGGTGTCCAGCTGGCACTACTGAGTGTCACAGGCTCAGCCAGGCAGTGCCATGATGAATCAGGAGGGTGGGACTAATGGTTTTCTTCTGATGGGACTAGTGGGTCTCCCCCGGAGTGTTGGAACAGGCATGGCTCTGTTGCTACTACTGCCGGGTTGGGGGCATTGCTGCTGGATGGCAAGTGGCTCTCCTGCTGGCCACGTGGGACAGGGCAATTGGGACAATGAGGGCACTGTTACTGTGGGTGGGGCGGGGAACTGCTCTCTGCCCCAGTGCCACATAGCTCTGCCTCGCATTCTCCTTGGGTTCATTCTCAAGACCCCTTCAAGACAGTCCATACCACAGGCTCAGACAATGGACCCCTCCACAAGACAAGCTCAAGAGGGGCGGCAGGACACTGGGAGAGCAACCCCGACCCAGAGCCACACAGACCATTCTGTTCTTGCAAACCTGTAGTCCCTCCACCTGCATTCCCTCACCAGCTCCCAAGGCTGAGAAGCAGATCCTGTGCTCTGGCCCTTTGAGAGGGCGACTGGGCCTCTACCAGTCTCTCTTCTCTTCTTAGTGGATAGAACTCCTACTGCTCTCTGCTGCCAGATGTTATGTGGGCACCTTTTCCAGGCTCTTTTCCTCTCAGCTGGGGATCCCAGCCTGAGTTAGAGACACCACTTTCTTCAGGGGGCAGGGAATTTTCAGCTGAAATGTCCCTCTAGATACTCAGCCACAACATGCGGGTAGGGGGCCAGCCTTCCTTGCATCTCTCTACCCTCCCTGCCATTCTCGATGTGGCCTCTGTAAATGCTTAGCTGTAAGACATCTGTTCAGCTCGTTTTGGGTTGGTTATGGTTGATTTTTCCACAGTTCATCTGGAACTCCAGTTGAGGACTGGGAGGAGATGCACACAGTTTCCTCCTACTCTGCTGCCCTCATCTCCACTCCAGATGGCTTTATCTTAATGCTGAGTCTGAGTCTGTATTTTCAGCTCGCTTGTCTTCTACTCTGTTGAATAGTTTTACCTTGGCATTTCAAATATCTATGCTTAAGCTCTTGGGAACAGCCTGAAAATGGTAAAATAAAGATTTGTAGCTTTGATTCATTGGAAGGTATATAGCAGTGGTTGCAAACTAAATTTGAATAGGTTAATCCAATAGCTGCATACACTAGACACACATCAGTCTTTCCCTCCCTGCAGTTTTAGAAGGGCAGTTGTGGCCTTCCTCATGTGTAAGCAAAATTCCACTACATTTGCTCTTGATTGGTTGTCTCAGTTCCCACTGGTTCACGATTATCCCTGTTACACTGTATCATCAATGTATTTTTCTGTATAGGCTGCTTCCCCTAAACTTGAGAACGTATTTCTTTCCTCCCATTCAAAAACAAGAGAAAAAAAGTGTGTGTCCCTTCACGGGGAGAGTTGAGGTATGAGAGGAAGTCTTTGATTATATTTTCTGACTAGAGGAGATATATTTAATATATGATACATATAATATATATTTTAAATGAGCCTCTATCTATCATTGTTTTTCTCTATTTCTATTTATCCATTACACCAGTGATTTTCAACCAATGCCCTGTAAGAATTTTAAAGACACGCAATACTTGACAACTTAGTCAGGGGCACTAACCTCTTTTCTCTTAGATTGTCAGCTAAAAAAAATGACAATAGCCAACACAACAATAGCCATGAGGTGTGAGTGAATTAAAATTATACCTATATGTTTTTTGGTGAGCTGCAGAATGTTAGTAATTTGTGTGTGCCACGAAATGAAAAATGTTGAAAATCACTGTATTACACCACAGTGAAAGTATTCCCCCTCCCTACTCCATGCAAAAGATCCTCCATGACCTCTCAATCGGTAAAGGACAAGGTTCCAATTTTGCCTACTCTGTCTTTGAAACTCTCACTTTCCTTTGGCTCCTGTAACTCTCTCCATCCTGGTGTCCTTCTTCAGCTTTGAGATAGTTCTCCTTGGTGTCTTTAACCTTCTAGTGTCTAAGACTCTTGTCTGTGATCATTTTGAGGTTTAGTTCTAATTCAACACTCCGATGTCAGTCACATGCCTCATTTTAGCCAATTTACATGACTGATTCCTAACTTAGACTTGCTTTAGTGCATAGGATTTATATTAAGAAATCCAGTGTCTTCTTGGGCATCTCTGATCTAAAGATGGAATCACCTTCTTCAAGTCTGCATCTTTTATTCATTTAGTTATTTAAAAAATATTCTCCTTAGTTGATAGGACTGCCTTGTATGTAGTCATACACACCAAAACGCCCACTCTCTTTGCTATAGAATCAGTTAGTACAATTATATCAATTTTTTGTCCTCTAAGTTTACATTGTCTATGTCCTCCTGTGTTCATCCCTACCACCTCTACCTTATTTAGATTGCCCATCATCCCTTCCTGTTATTTACAGTAACCTTCACAATAGCCTCTTAAGGGTGGCAGAATATATACTCAAAAATATGCCCCTTTGGTGTAAGAATTATTTTGAGTTGAAGGCAATTGAGAAGAAGCAGATATAAGTAAGGCTCTCTGTCGTCCCTCTATATGCCTAAAGACAGGGCATAAATTTGTCTTACGTCCTCTCTACTGGGAAGGACAGAATTTCATCATGAAACAACTCTAGCCCCTTATCAGCACAGGGATGACACTGAGAAAGTCTACAGAAAGATTCTTTCTAACCAGCTCTATCTACCATTAGTTTCCCCATATATTTTTCTTTCCACGATTTACACCCCTAGAGCTCAACGTTATTTCAATTCTCTACAAATGTTTTATTCTTTGCTAAGATGCAATATAAGCCCAAGTTCTAACCATCCCTTGGACTCACTGAATACTCCTGTGTGTGAGCAATGCGTGTGTTAATACACCTCTGTTTGTTTTTCTTTTGTTAACCTTTTATTGGTCTAATTTACAAGGCCCCACTCAATAAAAATGGGTAGAAGAAAAATATTTTCTCCTCTACATACTTTTGCCTTTAATCTTTCTCCTCTAGAATTTGTCTTTGTTGCTGATGTGGTCTATCCAAAATGAATGCTTATTTATACAAGGATTTCCATTAATTTGCTAATTAAGGTTCAAATTCCTCTGCATTATGTCCTTGGCTTTTCACTAGCAGGTCTTGCTCATGTCTTCAGTTTCATCGTCTGTCTGAAATTTATATTTCCCAACTCCAAATCCCGGAAATGCTGACCAAGTTTTCTGTAAATATTATGCTGTTTCAAAACTTGGTGTTTTGTGCCAGCTATTGTTTCTCTGGAATTCTCCACCCTCCTTTACTTCACCTTGATTAAATCTATTCATTCTTTCATACTCACTTGAGGAGTTACTTCAGAAGATAGTTCCCTGGTTTGTGTTCCTACCACACATATCCCAAATTCTATTAAATCCTGTCCCGTGCTTACATAGCACTCAGTGGAAACTGCTGTTAGAAGAATCTGTTTTCTACTGATTCCTCTCAAGAATATTGACGATGGGAACTGATTTTTTCTTTGTGTGTTCCTATTGATTAGTTCCAATATAAATAACTGTTGATGTGACATGAATTCTAGCCAGATAAAGTGTGTTAAGGCACATTTTGACTTGTGTTAAGGCAGTTATCCCAGAATAAAAATTGTGCAAGTGTCTTAAAAAATATGGCTTATATAAATGACTGTAGATATTTTTTCTCAAGTTGTATTTTTTTGTTACTTTTCTTGGTTCTTCCCACTATTTTTTTTTCCCTATTGAGCAAGAACAAAGAACTGATTGGGTAATTCTTAGGTTGTTTGTGACACTTTAGGATATATGGAAGAAATTAGCCCATTTTTTTAAGATGATGAAACTTTCTCTAATAAAAAGTACTTCAATGGCTAAAAAAGTCCTAATTCCCCAGCTGTGCTCCTATGGCCAGAATGAACTGTCAGTGGCTGAATGAGGTGTCTGTCCAACTGGCCGGTCTGAAATGCCACTGTAGAACCTAAAAGAGGGGCTTGTTACATAAGAAAGATTTCTGTTCTGTAAATGCAGTGTGGTACAAATGCAAGGGTTAAAAATAAACTTCCAAAAATTTATAGCTAACAGAGATATTGTGATATAAAAATGCTATGGGAAAACAAGTTGAGAGAAAGAAAAATAGAGAGAAGCCATAAATGTGTGGTGTGGAGAACAAAGATCTCCAAACAGGAATACTTCGGAATCCCTGGAGCATGTTAAGTTTGTTTAAATATCTAGTAATCCTGTCTGTCCTGAAAAGTTTGGTAGTTGTCATTAGAAGCAGTGTAAATGGATGCCGTTAGAAAATTATGTGCCTGATTGAGTAAAGGGAATTTTTTAAAATAAATCAAAGTAGAAAGATACCATGATTTATTTCTTTAAAGTGTTGTTTGTTACAGTGGACTGGGAAGAAGACTAGGAGCACAAAATGACAAAGAACATATGTGCATAACCCACAGACAGAGAGCACAGTGCGGGGATGGCCAGGGGGAAGGGGGTGAGGAGGTTGGCGGAGGCAGGCCAAGGGGGCTATCGGCACTCCTGTAATAGTGTCAACAACAAAAAATAAAGAAAAAACATACCACTTTCAGTTTTTACAATACAGTGATGTGATAGGATTATACAAAAAATCCAGCCACTTGTTTCCCAATGCTTTTGATAAAAATAGTGATGAAGAAGACCATTCAGAATGGGATGATGGTACAAACAAACTTAACATTTCAAACGGGCTCCTTTCAGAGAACTGCATAATGGTGCAGGAGGCAGGGTGCTTTTATAGGATGAAGAATGAAGACCAGGAAGAGATAAAGGGAAATATCTGATTGGCAGGGGCCCACAGTCAACCTTGTCTGGGGTGAGGAGACCCCAACTGGTGTGGCATTTGAGGGATGGCTGACTGATACACTGTGTTTCTGGTTAAGCAGGGCATTTACAGAGACGCGAAAGTTATGTAAGTGTCAGTTTGCTGATGTGGAACCCTGGCAGGAGCGCTTTAATACCTGGGGTGAAAGACAGTTTTAGACACACATATTCCTTTGTAAAGTTTGAAGAAAATGAACTTGCATATGTAAATTAAGAATGTGGTCATTAGCTTTAAGAAATTAGTTTGAGAAGGCTGGAAAATCACGTAAAATATTCTTGTCGAACTCTTAATAGAATTGTAGAGTGGGGAATTGAAGCTCCGCACTCATTTCTGAATCATCTTTACAAAGATAATAATGCTCACAGGCTTTCTGCATTATGAATGTCAACAGCCCTACTGGGAATCCCAGGCTCCATGCCCAAAACTCTCCCTCACCCCATGCAGATTTTCAAGGTTCATTATTTTGCAATCTAAATTTTAAAAGTTTGGTTCGTGGTTATTCTTTCTTATCCCTTCCTTAGTATGAAACCACATTCTATTGCTTAGGGAAAAAGGTCTGAACACAGGCTGACAAAGGTGGGGTAGAGGAAAAGCACAGATACAGAAAAGATGGGAATGCCGCAGTGGAAGTTGCCACGGTCATTGACTGTCCCTCAGCTCCCACGGTCAATCTGTTCAACAGCCCTGAACTGGCTACTGGGTCCACGCACCCCCTTTCCCCACCGAGGCTCTTGTGCTTCTTACCTTACACTTAGCCTCCCCCTTTCCTGAGGCCTCCCCCACCACTTGGCATTATGTATATTCTTTCTCTTTTTCCCCTCTTTTATTTTAAAAGTGATCGTTTTTAAAAATTGACTCAAGATGTAGCTGTCCTAATACTCTCCCTTCCTCCTCTCCCCAAAGCATGATTTATAAGGTAATAAAGTATCATAGGGGATAATTATTTCCGACCTTTAAAGACACATGATTCGTCACAAATTTTTCTTAATTCTGATTCTCTTTGTTTAAATAAAACATTTTATATTTACTGTAAATACTGTCTGGTGAGACTTTTAAATTGTTCTTCCTTTATGTATGAGACTCGGTAACCTTGCCAGGAGAATGACTTTATGACATTGAACAAGGTACGCTTTGCCATACCTGTACGTCTTCTCAGTGTCCTGTCTTTCGCTGGCTCCCTGTCACCCAGGACCCTCATAAGGATCAGGAAGCCCAGCTGCAGCTTCACTCAGCTTTTCCTGGAGACTTCACTCTGCCAAGAGGCTGGTTGTCTCCTATGACCCCCCTCCACAACCCCCACCCCCAAAAACCCAACCTGCCCTGAATCTCACTTCCATTCATTTTACAAGAAACTGCGGTGATGAAGGATTTAATGTCAGACTTTTAAAAACATGCTATTTAGCCTGTGAGAGTATATTCCTTTTTTTTTTCCCAGATCCCTCCCCATGACTGGGCTTTAACCACAACAAATGGATCAGCCCTCAGTCCTCGATGATGTCAACAGTTAGCTTCATTCATTCTCTTGAGTTGTTAAACCTTGATGGGAAAAATGGCAGGCTTTTTAAGTTTGTATTTCTGTAAATCATAGAAGTTAAACTGAACATGGCCCTTCCTGTCACACTTCAGTTCTTCGCTCTTTCTAGTCAATTCCTTTACAGATAATGGGTCATATCCTGATTGCACAGTTCACTGAGCTGCGTGCCCCGGGCAAGACTTTTAACCTCTCTCAGTCTCAGGTGCTTTAATCTCCAAAATGAAAATACTACCTACATCAAAAGATTGTTTTAAGGGTTAAAAAGGCATGTGTGTAAAACAATTTGTCCCCTGCCTGGCATATACTAATTAATGCAACCTCTTGTTTTAATGATAGACCTATATTTTGCTCCTCCCTTTACGTCCTCTGATGTCATAGTATGTTCTTAAAAGTCTACAAAATTCGAGCCAAAAGACTCTTTTAGAACTGCAGGCAGTTTCAGGGGGTGGGGGTGAAGAGAGTGAGGGAAGCATTAAAACTTCGGTGTAGAGAAATCTTGTCTGATCTAATTTTCCACATAGGCTTTGGGATACATGTTTACGTGACATGATTGTGTGTGAAGACTTTAGTAATATCAGATAAACATGATCTACAAAGTAGGTCATAAATCTTCACTGACCAGCCTCTGGAAACTTGTTGCATTTCAAAGTCTTATTTGCATTCAACCTTCTTAAGTCTCTGTTACCCTCTAAAGTATTGATTTTTCATTAGTTTATGTGTTTGTCTGTCTCTTGGCATGCTTCCATTTATCATTTTCACTTATCTGTACATAGAGCCAGGGAAATGACAAAATACCTTCCTAAATTACATAGACATCCTGTTTTCTATAAAATAAGCTATGTTTTTTTTTTTTTTTTCAGTGAGACAATGAGGTTCCCAGTCTATTTTTGCAACATTGCAATAACTAAATTCTTTTGGGAAGAGCAGTTTAATAATAATATTCTAGCAAGGAATAAATATGAGGAAAGCTATAAGAATTCATAAATTTTCTGTTTCTACAGATACAAAGTAAACTGTGGCAGATTTGTACCCAAAGTATTGTGTATGTGTCAAGATAGTTTTGGTCTTTTAATAAAAATAGAAAAAGTCTTAAGGGATCCAGCGCTGTGGTCTATTTCTTTCACGTTTGACTGCAGTTTTGTCTGAATTGTCCTCTTAGTTATTAGATGAAGTTTTATATCACATTTTCTTTGCAACCACATTGCCTCTAAGCTAAATATTTCTCTGTTCCTTACTCCTCCATATAAATGTTACTTACTATCCTTTTTTTCTTTCAGCATTGCCCTCATGTTTCAATTTGCTTTGGTTCTTATTTCTTCTTTGTTAGAAGTTCGTGCTGGGCTTCAAATCCTCTGCAAATTAGAGAAAAGTTACAAAGATTTCTTTCTCTCCCAATGAAGAATAATACTATTGTTTCTATGAAGATCTTTGTCTTATCTAATAATTTAAAATTTTCAGATCTTCTTTACATTATCATAGAAATTATCCAGCTCAGTTGCATCAAGATGGCTAGGCAGATATTGTAATCCTCTGTCTTTTCCAGTGGAGAAACTTGGTGCCCTGAGACCTGGGAAAAATCAGACTCCGTCAGTGACGTAAAGACAAGAGCTGGCAGCTCCCAGCACCAGTACTGTGCTCAGCCCAAGGTCCTAGGCTGGGAGTGATGATAGAGATGCTGTTTTTGTCTCATGAAATTGAGACAAAATTTCATTTCATTTTGTCTCATGAAAATACAGTTTGGGTAGATTGCTCATCATTATAATTAATAAATCTGTTACTTTGAAAAAAATGAAAGGAAAATGAGGTTAATATCTCCTACAGGTTTACAAGTAATAAAGTTTATCAGTGTAGCTTAAAAATATGCCACAAAATATACTACTTTCTCTTTGACAGCTAATGCCATGAATTTTTCACATCAATTCCAGTGAATTCTGCCTCATCTATTTTTAAAACATTTAGACTCGAAAGTGACATTCTCAAGTTGAGAATATTAGTGTAAGACATGAGCTTACCCTGTCAGGTAAGCTTATGATTCCTTATTCATAGTTAATTTCCATTTAAACAACAAGCCAACTCAAACTAGGGACCTTCTTCATCTTTGCTATTACCCCTACTGACATTCTTTTCCTCTAGATTTTGTGAGCTCTGTTTTGTCATTAAGTACTCAACACGGCTGTCAAGTGTCATTTTCTCAGAGAAGACTCTCTTGAGCAGCCATCTACAGTATACCTTTGCCCTAAGTCATACTCCATCTCTCATCACTTGTTTGTTTGTTTACAACACTTACCCATATCACAAATTAGGTTATTCATTATTTGCTTTCTTATTTTTTCACCCTCTCTCCAAAACGGAGCTATATAAAAGTCCTTGTCTCATGTTCAGCACTGTGTTTTCACTTTATCATTATAATTATAAATGATTTTCTAAATATGATCCTTGTCTTTTGTTCAACACTGTATTCTCAGCATTTAGCAAAGTGCCTGGCTTATAGTAGTTCCTCAATGCACCTATATTAAATAAATTTTAAAAATCCAGAACAGGTTACTTCTACAGATTCCTAAAATCCATCCAGTCACTGTTTGAGATGGAATTCAAGCAACTCAGGAACATTTTCTAATAGTTTGTTTAAATATTAAAAATCAGCCTCCCACAGCTGTCATTCATTCACCCAACAGAAGTTAGCTTTCTGTTTACACGTTGAATACATCTAATCTCTCTTCCACTTTCTGCCCCTTGAAATGATGGATGACAGTGTCCTTGTCCTTCCTGTGTATCCTTTCAGAGTAAACGTTTTCCAGGTCGTTTTGCCATAGCTCACACTGTGTGGTTTTAAAACCCTGTTACCCTTGCCCTGCTTCTCCGCACTTCCTTCTTTGGCCAGATTTCAGGTAGTGAATACTCCCCTTAAAAAGAGGTCTACCAAGCCCTGGCTGGTGTAGCTCAGTGGATTGAGCACTGGCCTGCAAACCAAACAACTGCGGTTCAACTCCCAGTCAGGGTACATGCCTGGGTTGCAGGCCAGTTCCCAGCCGGGGATGCATGAGAGGCAACCATACATTGATATTTCTCTCCCTCTCTCCTTCCCTTACCCTCTAATGATAAATAAATAAAATCCCTAAAAAAGGGGGTCTATTGAGTGTGGGAAGGATCTTGACCTCTCTCCTCAAGGAGGGCTGGAGAAGCGTGATTAATGGTAAAGGCTTGGGAGTCAATCAGATCTTGGCTCAAATTCCATTTTTACTTATGGGTTGACTTGGGTAAGGAGGCAAGTTCTCTAAGCTTCAGTGTTCTCATCTGTAAAATGAGAACAAGAGGGACAAAGGTAATCAGATATGTAAACAACTTGATCATACCTCTCTTATGATTTTTGATCCAATTGAGAAGTTGATACAGGTATAAACACCTTACTTAACTTTATTGCTGGTAAAACTGAGCTAGCGAACACAGATGGTGCTGACCTTAAAATGGGCTTTCTATTTTACTTCTGCTATTTGTCTAGATGGTGAAGCAATATAAACAATTCCCCTAGCTACTTTTTACTCCAATTGTTCTTATACCAAGTTTTCCTAACTTTTCTCCCCCTCTGTTAATTAGGAAAATAATTTTATATGTCTAGTACAATGTTTCAAATATATCCAGGTTTTCTTTTAAAATATAGTTTCATTATTCAAATCTGATTATCATTTTGAATCAGTCTTCTACAATTGCATCAGTTAGGTATCACACATAGATTTTTTTTTCCTATCAATTCAATTACCTTGCTTTCCTTTTATGCCATTTAATGCAAGTGTGGGTCACGGTATGGTCAGTAGCAGAATCATGTGGCACATCACTAGAGTTTTTGCTTTACATTGACTTCTTACGTAAGATTGAAGCTGTAACTAACACTGTTTTTGTCTCAGCAATATTTCCTCACCCTGTAGATGAGAATATTATTAATTATATTATCACTGTTTTTTAAAATATAGTACATTGTGTATAGGAATCTTATTTTAAAAATCTCTCTCCTTATTCATAGTACATTTGTGCAATCCTCCTGTGCTTACTACATCCTTCTCTAAATTCTCAAGAATAATTCTGAAACTTTCTATTAAGCCAACTTACAGGTCTAAAAGCTACTCTTTGAACTAGAACACTTGCACATGGGAAGTCTGGCTTGATTCCTCGAAGATAATGCCGAGTACAGCAGCCAGCCAATCACATCTTCAAAGTTTTCTCCAAATGCTAAGAAGCAACTTGTATGGGCCTGGAGACTCAGCTTCATGAAAAGGTGGCGAGTTTACCTATTACCATTTTCCTTATCTTGGTCTTCAGTTTCCTTTAACCTGGTCTGTTCTGTACTCCAGTGTGAAGATTATTCCCTTAGATAATCCACCTGGAAAAAGTTGATTGTGCTTCCTGTTAGCAGTTAATCATTTACCCCAAGCAGGGGGCCAAACTGTTCTTTCCAGTTTTGTTCAGCCTCTTAACACATAGATGGAAAATATCTGCAGTCATTATCCCTAACTTCAGTTTAAGAAAAAAGTATTTTTTTTTCTTTTCTTTTGTGTTCATGACAATATCTGTGTTGCTCTTGTATATATTTGCGCTAAGTGCCTGTCATCACCAACATCCGCCACTCCAAACCAAACCAGGACAAACCAAATGAAAACACAGTTTTTTAGAGCATTTGCTGTTTTGCCAAATTCTCTTTTGATCATTGTAATTAACATTACTTTATTTTTATTTTATTCACCTTTCTGTCTTTACTAAGTTACTGCCTTTCAGGATCTCCAGAAATGGCATTATATTAATCATTCATTTATTTTAACATTAACATTTATAAATTTTAATGAAATTCAGATTGCACCTAGAATTATCACAGCACTCTTTTAATTTCTATGATATTATAGTATTTTTTCATTTCTTTGCATTATCTTTTTGCCTTTTATTTTGTAGCACTGTACAATTTGCCCTAGTGATTTCCCCTACCTTGTAAAAGAGAAAATTTTTAGAAAAGAAATTTAATCATTTATAAAATCTCAAAATGAAGAAATGTTCAATATTTAACATTATATTGAAACATTAAATTATATCTGAAACATTATGTGAACATTATATGAATACATATATATGCAATATATTTGTATACATGAATGTTTGTATTGTATTTTAATGTATGTATACAATACATGAATACAAACATTAAAATATTTATGAAAATGGTTAAATAATGTAATAAAATATTATAAGAATTGAAAGAAACAAAAAAAATGGTATTATTGAAAGAAGGAATGTGACAAGCGTTACTTTATAAACCAAAATGTGATCACACGGGATTAGGGATTAAAGTCCTTTATATGCTCTTATATGTGTGACAGTAAGATAGTATTCTTTAGTTTTTTAAATTATTACAGAAGTAATGAAGTAAATACATTTTCACTATGAGTCACATAATCAAAAGTATGCATATTAAATTATGACCATGTCTTCATTATAATTACCTCTTAGTTCAATCAGTGCCAACACTCTAAGAGGTAGAATTTTAAATGAAATTTCCCGTTTTACCCATGCTTCTTGCTATATGTAAGTTTCCTGCCGTCTGTCATGTCAGATTCTGTCATTATACTTCTCTGAGCACATCACTTCCGATATTGTTAATTTCTGTATGCACGCCCTTTCTCTTTCTGAATGCCTTTCTCTCTCTCTGGCTCCCTCTTTCTCTTCTCCCTCTGCCTCTCTCTCCTTTGTCTCTTTATCCATTCATCCATTTCTGTCTTTCTCATTGACAGAGACAGGGAGACAGACAGACAGATAGATAGATATGTTGACACAGGCTGCACAGCCCCAATGATCCACTTTTTCTATCGGTATTTGTTAGTCGTACACAGTGCAAGGTACTAGAGCCATGTATAACGATGTGCCCCATGCCATGTAAAGCTGGTCTGAGTCATGAGTGTGGGATGTGATTTTCTGATATGTGAAATTTCACATTCCCTGAGCTTTACCCACAATTTCTAATAATTGTGCATGCAAGTCTGTGATGCTTTAACTATTGTGTCTGGATAACCATCAGGCATTCTCCTCATCCTCCTTCTTTCTATCCTGCTTCTTCTATGTTTGATTTTATAACATGGTTTTATGTTCCCATTCACAAATTTGAGCCAAAGTGAAGATAAGAAAAATGCCGGCCCCAGCCCTCTACAACCAGGATTCCACAGAGAGTAGAAACATTTTTCAGCCTTTTTTTTTTTTGGTGTAGTTGTTTATTTCTTATGAATTAACTGATACTTTATGACATAAAATAATCCATTATGTATCAAAACATATTCTATAAAGATATATTCTTTTTAATTAGTTGAATGTCATGTTTACAGAGAGCAACTTACATTGGATTCAGCATGATTCAAGTGTATTTGTTTTGTTTTTTTTTTAATTTTTTATTCTTATATTTTAGTTTCAGGAACTATGTTAATATTAAATTGTGTGTCATTGTGGTATTGAATTTAGATATCTTTAAAAATGATTTTATAGCAAAAAACAGAAAAAATAAATCTGCATGTATAATATGATTATAACTATATAAAACAAAAGAGGAAAAATGCAAGAAAGAACCCCAGAAGAATGTTATGTATACTAATATTAATACTAGTTATCTCTTACTAATATTACTATTGAAATTTTATCTTATTTCTTCTACCTTTTTGTATATGTCTCTATTCTTGACTGAACACGCATTAGATAAAGAAATAAACTTCATTGTTTTAAAGGTCATCTAAACTTCAGAATTAAAGTTAGGGAGGAAACAAATCCTGTTTGTTTTCTTAATTCTGAAAAGGTGATATAATTAGATAGCCTACATCTAAGAATTTAGAAAATTGATACATTTAAAAAAAACTAAATGTTATATAGTAATACATCATTATTTTGGACTATTTGAAAATATGGGAGACATAGAAAACAATTTATTCCAGCTATCTACAAGGATAATAAGTGCTAACATACAGTTTTTCAATCCATTTTATGCTGTATTTTTTATATTTTATTTGATGTGACATCTGGTTTTCAAATTTTAACATTGTAGCAAATATTTTTCATGTTATAAACTTTTTATAAACACTTTTACTGACTGCTTAGTAAATCTTTTGTGTGTGTATGCAATAGGTTATATAGCTATTGTCCTTCTATGAATATTTAGGTTCTTTTTATGTTGCAAATAATGCAAAACAAACAATTATTCTTTGTATCTTGCACTTTTTCTTTGCCATTCTCTCCTTCTCTCCCTCCATTCCTCCTTCCCCCTCCCCCATCTTTATTTCTTTCTCTTTTTTCTTCCTCTATTCTTTTTTTCCTTCTTTCTTCCCTCCCTCCCTCTTCCCCCTCTCCTTCTATACTTTCCTCCCTTTCTTTCTTATACTATTTTCATAGGTAACTTTCTGAGAAGTGGAATTATTGGGTCAAAGGGAATTGACATGTTTTAAATACTCTGAACACACTCTGTTAATTGTTTTTCCTAAACGGAGTTTAAAAACCTACACTCTTACTTATAATAGCATATACAAGTGATTGGGAAACTTTAAAATTTTTTATATTAGAGATTTTTTTTATGTTCTGAGCTTGCAATCATATTGACGGGTACTTTTTCACAGACAAACTGTAGCAGATATTTTCCCTTATATAAAAGCTGAGAAGTTGGTCTTCTGGGGGCCATTTACTGGGAGAGGGCTTAATCTAACAGTTCTGATACATAATGACAGCCTCTTCTTTTGAAGACACCTTTAATAGCAAATTTAACCAGCCAGACTTTTAAATAATTTTTTTCTTATTTTTATTTTTTTAGTATATTTTATCAATTATACTATTATAGGTGTCTCAGTCTTTTCCTCCTTGGCCCCCCTCTGCCCAGTCTCTGTCTTCCCTCCAGCAATCCCTGTCTTAGTTCATGTCCATGGGTTGTGCATATAATTTCTTTGGCTTCTCCGTCTCCTATACTATTCTTAACATCCGCCTGTCTACTTTGTACCTACCAACTATACTTCTTATTCCCTGTACCCTTTCCCCCATTTTCCTCCTTCCCTCTCCAAGCTAATAAGCCTCCAAATGATCTCTATATCTCCTATGATTTTGTTCGTGTTCTGCTTGTGTACTTAGTTTGTTATTTTAGATTCAGTCGTTGATAGTTGTGAATTTGTTGTCCTTTTAATGTTCATAGTTTTGATCTTCTTTTTCTTAGTTAAGTCCTTTTAACATTTCATATAATAATGGCTCGGTGATGATGAACCCCTTTAGCTTTATCTGGAAATCACTTTATCTGCCCTTCAATTCTAAATGATAGCTTTTCTGGATACAGTAATCTAGGTTGTAGGCCCTTGCTTTTCATCACTTTGAATACTTCTTGTCAGTACCTTTTTGCCTGAAAAGTTTCTTTAGAGAAATCAGCTGACAGTCTGATGGGAACTCCTTTATAGGTAAATGTCTCCTTTTCTCTTGCTGCTTTTAAGATTGTCTCTTTATCTTTAACCTTTGGCATTTTAGTTATGATGTGTCTTGGTGTGGCCCCCTTTGGGTCAACTTGTTTGGGACTCTCAGTGCTTCCTGTACTCACATATCTATTTCTTTCACCAAATTAGAGAAGTTTTCTTTCATTGTTTTTTCACAAGAGTTTTCAATTTCTTGCTCTTCCTTTTCTTCTTCTGGCATCCCTATGATTCAGATGTTGGCACATTTGGAGATGTCCCAGAGTCTTCTTATTCTCTCCTTATTTTTTTAAATTCTTATTTCTTCATTCTGTAATGGTTGACTTTATTTCTTCCTTATGTTCCAAATTGTTGATTTGAACCCCAGCTTCTTTCCCTTCACTGTTGGTTCCCTGTGGAATTTTCTTTTTGTCACTTTGTGTAGTCTTCACTTCTTCCCTTACATGTTTGCCATTCTCAATGAGTTCTCTGAGTATCCTAATAACCAGTGTTTTGAACTCTGCATCTGATAGGTTGGCTATCTCCATTTTGTTTAGTTCTTTTTCTGTTTTAAATACTCTGTATTTAATACACTGTAAAAAATACTCTGTATTTTTTCTGTAGTTTTGATCTGTTTTTCCATTTGGGCTATAATTCTTTGTCTCCTCAGCTTACTAGACTGCCTGTGTTTATTTGTTTCTATGTACTAGGCAGAGCTGTTTTGACTCCCTCTCTTGGTGTTCCTGTTATGTTTTGTGGGGCAGAGCCTTAGGTATTTACCAGGGTGGGTGAAGCAACCCACTTTAGCACTTCGTTGTGCTGTATGTAGAGGGGAGGGATCAGAGAGGGAGCAATGTCTCTCACTCAGCTCTTACTCTGTATCTAGTTGTTTCCCCTATGTGACTGGAACCTTTGTAGCTGCTTCCCTGTTGCTGAATCCCAGAGTGTGTGGGTACGTACATTCTAGGACCATGTGGGTCCTTTAAAAAGAGTCTCCTGAGAGACTGGCAGTTTCTTCCATCACGCCAACCCCCCACTGGTTTTTATAACCAGAAGTTATGAGGCTTTATTTCTAGGTGCTGGAACCCTGGGCTGCACGGTCTGGCCTGGGGCTGGGATCACTCACTCCCCGGGCATCCCTCTCAATGTTTATCTGTGAATGTGGGGCCTCCCATTCTGATAGCCCCCACTACCACTGCCTCACTGCCCCCTGCACCATGTCCCTTCCTCCATGGCTTCCTGTCTCCACCTCTTCTACCCATCTGGATGAATATTTCTTCTTTAAATCCTTGGTTGTCAGACTTCCATACAGTTCAATCTTCTGGCAATTCTGGATGCTTTTTGTTTTGAGATTAGTTGTGATCATTCCTATGGTCGTGTGAGGAAGCGAAGCATGTCTACCTATACCTCTGTCTTGGCCAGAAGTCTAGTCAGGCAGATTCTAAAGTTTTTTTAATGTCAGATTAGGGTATGCATGTAGGTTTCATAATGAGGAAATTTTTAGGGTCAAAGTGGTAGACCGAGCTAAATTTTATATAGTTATAATCATACAGTAAATTTCAAAATAGACGTGTCCTACCTCATTTGCACGGTACCTCCAGACAAATTTGACTGAGTGGATCTGAGGATACAGGCAAAATTTTGTTCAACACAATAAAAATTGCTTACTTTTTATTCCCACTGAAAAAGGAAAGGTATATTAGGTTTTATGTTTTATATTCTGAAACCAAGTAATCCAAATTTCTTAATAATGAATTTATTTTTTTAGAGAGAGGGGAAGGAAGGGTGAAAGAGAGGGAAAGAAACATTAATTTGAGAGAGAAACATCAATTGTTTGCCTCCTGTTTGTGCCACATTAGGGGATCAAACCTGCAACTTAGGCGTGTGCCTGACCAGGAGTCCAACCAGGGACCTTTCAGTTTGTAAGACAATGCCCAAACAACTGAGCCATATTGGTCAGGGCAGTAATCCAAAATTAATTAATTAATTTTTTAGGAAGATTTTATTTATTTATTTTAGACAGGAGAAGAGAGGGAGAAAGAGAGGGAAAGAAACATTAATGTGTGGTTGCTTCTCATGCACCCCCTATTGGGGACCTGACCTGGCCAGCAACCCAGGCATGTGCCCTGACTGGGAATCAAACTGGAAACCCTTTGGTTCACAGGCTGGTGCTCAATTCACTGAGCCACGTCAGCCAGGGCAGTAATCCAAAATTTCTTAAGTCTCAGAAATGTTTAGGCTGGTTTCATGTCAGTGTAAAAATTCTGTGTACTTGTTTCCCTGGTCTCAGACATCATTCTATACCATGACAACAGCTCACATTCCTGCGGATGGTATACCCAGTCTATCTCCTTTCCTATAAAATATGATCTCAGCAGTTAAAGTTGTTTTGCCATGTGCTTTATGTAGGAGAGTAGTGGTTATAACACTTAGGGGTGGCTTTGGACTCATTCCTTTGGACATATCAAGCAGCTCAGATGAGAACGTGCCACTGCCTGCCTACCCGGTCACCTTCTAAAAGAGGAAACTAAAGCTAAGAGACCTCAACTGACTATTCCAGTCATGAAAATGAGCAACTGGCAGCATAGGCTTTCTGACTATAAATACAGTATTTTTTCCTCTATCATAGATGGAAACAAACCAGCATTAGTTCTTGAGAAAGATCATTTTTACCCAATAAGACATGTTTAAAAAAAAACATTCAACATTAAGGAAGGGAGGAATACATATATTTTAAAAGGTGAGCTTTCTAATCAGGCAGACCTAAATTTGAATTTCAGTACGATGATAACCTTAGGGAAGTTACTTAACCTCTCAAAGCAAGTGTTCCATTGGTAAAATTGAGCATAAAATGAGATTATGCATATAAATTTATAGAATAGTGTTTGGTGAATAGCATGTGCTCAGTAATGATTGTTCTTATTTTTATATTAAATTCATCATTTTATTTTACATTTTATTCATTATTAAAAAAGTAATTGAGAACTAGTTCACATAGACATCACTATAACCAAATATTAATATTAATGTATTATATCTCACATATTTTTAAAGACTGTCATGGTGTTCTAAAAATTACTACATAGCCCTACATTTTGTTTTTTACTAAAATTTGAGTGTATTTTAAGATTACTTTTATTGTAAAAAATAAAACTTTTTAAACCTAAGAATGTCTTTCAGTGTCTAGGTCAGTGTTAAATGTGGCAGATAATTTTTATGAGGCTTATGACTTATGACTAAGGTGGCGGGCCTTAGTCAAGTTCAACAGTCCCAAGGGACTACAGCAAAATGAAGATGAGAACTAATGTTTTCCTGAAAAGGGTGATGCTATATTATGTAAGAATTAGCAAAACCTGGAAGAAAAAGGCTCAAAGTATATAAGATTACAACATTTTATCTATTTACTGGAATTCAGAGCTAATCAATACAATGAGTAGCAAATTCTCTTCTATTTCTGCATGAATATGATGTTTACAGGGAAGGAGAGGATAGAGGTCAAGTACATTTAAAATCCAAGGGATTATAAACTTCAGACCTAAAAATGTTCATACTCCCAGTCCATTAATTATAGGTGATGAACTTTAAAAAGAATTAAGCCGAGTAGATCTTACAGTGCCAATCTAAAAAGCTTTAGAGTGGCTGATAACTCTGGAAGAGTTTACGAAACACTTCAATCAATACTTAGCTTAACCAGGATTTTAGTTTTTTATTTTCTTGTGCCACATGAGACACCACAGTGAAAACACTCCTTGTTTCTTAAAGTCCTTCATCTTCTGTGGCATTACACAGAGAAAGAAAGAATTTTCTGTTTATAGCGTTCAACTAGTTTCTGTGGCAAAGGTCATAAAGTAATAAATCGAGAATTTAACTTCTATTAGACTAAAACTTAAGGAAATGAATTTCTATTTCTATCACCATAAGTCACCGTAAGTCAGCCGGCCACAGAGTCTGAAACAAATGACCACTTTCTATCCTACAAGTCAAACATGGATCGTTTGCAGGTGGCTGGAGTGAACATTTGGCTCTTGGTTCCATTAATAAGCAATCAAGTTGCAGTTTTTTCTCTCTCAAGCCTACTTGTTCCCATGGGATACTATTTGGCTTCTATATGGATTTCTTGAAGGTGATCAAATGACAATTTGATATACAATTTAAAAAAATCTCTTAGTGAAAGTTTTATAAGTCGGTTGCAGTAGTTCCCATGGCACAGTGTTTCTTTTTGGTCGTATCACTCGTGGTGGAAAAACAAAAGCACACATCATGTATACTCTAAGGACTGCTCTTTATTGCCATGGATCTCAAAGGTACCTGAATTTAGAGTCATTTGGGAGCTTCACTAAAAAGTCAATTTCCCTTCATGCTAGATTTAGAGTCATTAATTCCTGAATGGGACCAAGAATCTGGAATTTAACAAGCAGCTCAGGGATTCCTTTAATTGGACAAGTTCAAGCCATGTCTCCCATTGACAGGCACTGAAGTCTGGAAAGTGCATCGTTGACGAAAGTTGCTTTTTTAGATGATGAGACACACCACTGAACCTCTGAGCCCAGAGGTGCTCAATTGGTGATGATGACTGAGTTAAACCATTATACAACTATAAAGTTCAAGGGAAGTGACGACAATGCATTAGGGCCATATTTTTTTTTTCTGAGTAAGAAAACCAACAAGATTTGAGGCAATTCCTTTTAAAGATATGTGGAGTTTTTGCTGCATTAGGAAATGCATGCTTTTTCTTTTAAAATACATCTACGTGTAAAACAAGCTTTGATTCACATTGTGCTTCTCCTTTAGAAACTAAAGCAACCTATACTGCTTTAGTTTCTAAAGGACAAATTCCCCACCAGTGGAACTGCAGGTTGAGAAGAGATGGAATAGTAATGGGAATAGGTAAAAATAGGAGAAATGGTTTTAGATATTCTTTTTCATTAAATATTTGAGATGAGATAAAGTTAGAATAATATTACAATTAACTAAAGATGACATTTCTTAACTTGCTTTATCTGATTACAATTTTTAAAATTTTCTCATATTTCTTTATTTTTTCTTCTACTTGTATTATACTCCATCTTCATTGTTATTTTTCTCCTAGTTCTCTTTTTCTCTTTCCTATATTTCTTATATGTCCACTCTTTCTCCATGCTTGAGTTTTCTTTCTCATTTTGACTCTCTTTACACCTGTTTCCTCATCTACTTTTGTCTCCTTCGGTTCACGTGAGCACGTGGAACTGACCAGCTAACCCTCCAGAAACCACCGTTCATTCTGATCATTCTGTGTTCATAGGGACGTGGTTATAAAAACTCTTCAGGAAACCTGACCTTAAGGATGCTTTTCGTTAACGACATTCTTGAGCGTT
Organism: Carollia perspicillata; assembly: GCA_004027735.1. Taxonomy (NCBI): domain Eukaryota; kingdom Metazoa; phylum Chordata; class Mammalia; order Chiroptera; family Phyllostomidae; genus Carollia; species Carollia perspicillata. The sequence continues at coordinate 20,242 of PVKM010022021.1, forward strand.
GTAGTTTATTGAATGAATTGAATGTAGCTATCACAGCTTTCCTTTTATCTCCTCTAAGTTCAAGTCTGGGTCATCTTGACAGACTTTTCTTCTTAGCTCCTAGTCGTCCGTGGGCTTTGTGTCCTCCTCAGAGGCTGCTCTATTCCTGGTGGAAGGCGTGGGTGGTGGGTGGTCTGGCACTTCACTTCTCATTCCCATGCTTCCAGTGTCCCGGCAGTGACTCTGTCATCACTCACCTCCTTCTTCCCTCGGCATCTTATTTTTCAAGTATACATTAACAATATCCTTCTATGGAAGAATCAGCTAATCCTGTGTAAATTAAATGCAAAGCCATCTTCGGCCATTGGTATTGATACTTCTACCTTGGAGTTTTATGGGAGATGTCGTCTTTTTTATTTTCTGTGGGCTTTTGAATGTTGAAACTCTAAGTACTTAATAAACGATGGGCTGTTATCTGACATGATTTAATTCCTTCATTGTAGGCTGTGGAGTGTTCCCCTTATTGTGCTGAATCCACGCCAAATCCATGTAGGTGTGTCTTACAGAGGAAGGAAAATATGCATGAGGAAAGCAGATGATGGTTCTAAAATAGAATAGGAACCAGCATACAAACTTTTCAGAAATCATCCATCAGCAAATCTAATATGACCCTAGTCGAAATTACTTTCGCAGGGGAAGAATAAAAAGGAAAATCTTTAAATGTGTTTACCCTATAGGTGAAAGATGGCTAGGAAACAAAGACTTTCAAGGGACTAGGCAGAACTGAGAAAATGAAAATATTCAATAGATAGTAACAATTTAGGATTGCATTTTGAGCTTAAGGTACATGGACCTTGACTGAACCTTTAAAGTTTCAGAGGCAACTATTGGAGAGTCAGAGGTTTCATTTAGTTTCTTTTAGCTACAATCTAAGAGCCTGGGTGAGCCTGATATGTTTATATGGATCATAAAGTGCTTTATGGTTGAATGGTCTGATACGGTACAAGATTAAGTCATGTTCATTATTGTATATTTTGCCTACTTATCCTTTTTTATAAGTCTTCAGACACTAAGCCTTGGTATTAAAGGATGTGAGTTACAGAGGGCTATAAAGTTACCCAGCTGTTCTGAGTAATGTTTCATGTTTAGGGTATTTGTTTCTTTAATCATGTAGAAAAAGTTGTCATCATACCAGGTCAACCAGCATTTCTTTGTCTTTCTTCTGACAGACTATTGAGCTGTTGAAGACTTGAAAATGTATGAGTATTTATTTTTATTCTCTGGTGAGCTGTACTAAATTTTAGTGTCTGAAAAATATGGTCATATACATTTGACATATCTTACTGTAACCGTTTTATTACCAACTTTTCACTTATAAGCTGCTTCATATTTTTCCTCTAAATTCCAATATGCAAAATTTTAATTTAGTCCCTTCTCACCCTTAATCACATGTAGGATGAAGTAGCATTTGCTATCACACTTTGTAGAACAAAGATCCCACAATGCTCTTATTTCCTCTACTCACAAACACGTGCTACCTCTCTTTTCTTTTATTTAATACTTTCTCTTCCCCAAATCTTCCCTTTATTTTTCTCTAATTAAGCACTATTCTCTGAATTTTGTTTTCTTGAATATTTTAAATCTGAAATTTAACAAAAAACATATGTATGTGTGTGTGGGTAGATAGATAGGTAGATAAAGTATATAATGTTTTATCTGCCAAATCTAAATTATACTGGATCACTTTGAATGTAGCACAAAAATTTCTATACCTAGCATTTTATATTTCCTGTCTTCAAACATAGAGGTTATGTAAAAAGTAGAATAATTAAATTAGACCTCCTTTAGAGGAAGGGCAAAGTGAATACTGTCATCAGTGGAACTGTAAAAGTGCACAGAGCAAAGACTAT
>PVKM010022022.1:0-22146 GCA_004027735.1 Carollia perspicillata
AACACACAAGAAAATACCATGGTGAGAATAACACACTAGTGCCACACATACAAAGGTTCACCAGGTCGGCACCAGCAGCTCTGCACCTGGGCAGTCCTGTGACTGGGACTTTCTTCAGCTCTGGGGCTTTGTCCCACTCCCCCAGCTCTGGCCTGGACTCTGGCACTCATTCTGCCCTATTGGAATATATAGCAGAGATACTTACATCACATCCTGTGATTTCCAATCTGACAATCATCACCAAGAGGTGATCACCTGGGATGGTCAGGGAAGGAAGTACCTATATGGTTAACTTAGATCTTGCCTGGTTTTAGCAAAGAAAGGACTTACTGTCACACTTCCTGGAAGGTTCCCTTTCATGGAGAGAACTTGCCCTGGACGTCACTCTTGTCATCCAGACTAGGTAACACAGACTGTCTCTATTCTGGCTTCTTGGAGCCTTGCTCAGAGCCACTGACTGGCTATAAAGCCCTGGATGAGATGGCCTGCTGACCCTGACCACCACCATACAAGGACATCTGGAGGGGAGTGTGAGAGATGCCGAGTTAGTCAGGGCACTGCCCACAGGAGGCAGGTGGTCCCCTAAGTTTGGGAAGGACGAAATCTAGGCGCTGGTTCCACTGACCTGCAGTGCCCCGTGGCAGTCAGGAGGGAAGAGCACCCAGCAATGCCAGTCCCGTGCACACAGCCACCATGGTATCTGCTGGTCCCATTTCGGGCTCAGCTACCCACACTGAACTCAATCTCCCAGCACAAAGCAGTCTCTACTGTGTGGGTTTTTCTCATGAGCACCTACTCTGACCTGGAATAAACCCCACGGAGGACAGAGATGCACCTGTGAACAGGGGAGCAGCCTGCCCCTCTGCAGCTTCCGCAGGTGGAGACCCACACACTGGAGGGGCTGCAGGTCTTGCTTAGGTCCTTCAGAGAACCCCAGGGGCACAGCTTGCATTTGAGAATCAGATGAACTAAAAACCTTCTGGAGTTTCTACTGAGAGTGCAGATTCCCACAAGGATCATTAGATATTCTGCCTAGTTATCTTCTCCCTACAGGAAGAGACAAAACTCTCTGAATTCCCCTCTGGAGGAGAGTGAAGATCAGATCTGACTTTCCCAAGGGAACAGCACTGGGACCAGGCACAGCGGCTGTTAGCGCTGTGCTGGTTCTACATGAACTTGCAGGGACCTCAGGGGCTTTAACCCTGAGACACACACCACGAATGACAGCAGCCACGCTCCTGAAATGATTAGTGCTAGGAATGCCTGCTTCTCCACATCTTGTAGAGGATGGGACTCCATGGAACCTGTGAGGGCGACCCTGAGAGAGAACTGGTCCCCAAACCAGGACCTGTCACTGTCTGAACTCAGGGTTCACAGGCACAAACCTCCATGAGCAACAAGTACTGAGTCCTTCTTATGTTTCAGAAAATGTGCCAAACATCTTATAGTGACACCACACAGTTCAATCTGATCACAGTTTTCCCTTTACAGATGTGGAGCCTGGAGTCTGAATGCACTGTTAGGAGTCCTCTGAGTGTGGCCCGGGGACCACAGAGAATCTCTGAGAACCTTTCCATGGCTCTATGGGGGGTGAACTGTTTTCACAATAACACTCAGACACTGAGCCTTCTTCATCCTCACTCTCTGGGGAGTGCACAGTGGGGCTTCCAGAGGGAACATGACATCCGATTCGGCAGCAGAGAGAACGCAGAAGGTGTCCACCCAGCTGTTCTCTGCTCACCCAACACTTAGAGGTTTTTCAGAACTGTAAACACAGCTGCTATTTTCACTATTTTTATGTTCTATACAAGATAGTTATCATCAAAATACATTCTTTATATTAGCATAGAATGGAAGTAGTTCTAAATGAATTATAAGTACATACTTAATAAGCTCTCAGTTTTCATTTCCATGTGACACAAATGCCACCATGAGAACCACATTAATACAGTGTCTTCAGGTCCTTAGTGATTTTTCACAGTTCAGCAGGGTCCTGCATGGAGTGACAGAAGACCAGTCTGGCCAGGGCCACAGCTGGAAGCCAGTGAGTGCTACCAGACCTCAACCGTGTGTCAGTTTCCTGTTGCTGCAGCAGATGAACACAAACGTGTGAACGGGCTTCCACCAGCACCGTGGGTGGTACTGTCTTGTGGTTTCTGTGAGCTGGAGGCCTGGTGGGCTCAGCAACATTCTTGGGGCAGGACTCACAGGTGGAGACCAGGCTCAAGCTGGGTGTGGGACCCCATCTGTGGCCCTGCCTGTGGCCCCTCCACCTTCACTCTTCACTTCCCCCTCTGACTTCCTCCTCTGCCAAGGGGCAGAGGCACCTCTGCTCTTAGGAGGCTCCCCTGACTTGGGAGCCCACCACCACAGCTTCCCTGGTTTTCAGTTGGTCTGTAAAATCCCTTCTGAGCAGTCCCCAGACCAGGGCTGGGTTACGTGACCAGGAGACGGGTGACTTGGGAGGCTTCCTCAGAATCCCACCTGCTGGCCAAGTCCTTTTCTTACGTGCTGTGCCGTGTCCCCACTGCGCACATCATCGGTGGGTCCTTAGGGAGATGCCCCGTCACAAGTGTCTTCGTTATCAGTGCACCTGCCTCCAGACCTCCCACCCCAAACCGTCCCGGCTACTCTGAATCCCACCTCAGAAGAACACAGTTTCCATTCCTGTGCCTCACTCTCAGGGACGGGACTAGAAAGTTTCAAAGTGTCTTTTCATTTTCAATTTCCGTAAACTCACCCGAGTGAACAGTGGGTTGCCCAGTCCTCCCACCTGGCCCGTGGACCTGCAGCAGCAAAATAGGTGGACTCCTGAGCATCTCGGTTTAGGGGCATGTACACATCAGACACAGTGACGGCTTATTTAGTAAAACAAACGCGGCTCTGGCGTGGCTGTGCCCCACATCAGGAGGAGCCACTGGGGCCCACGGATAACTTGGAGTGACAGCTGCATCCTGGATAAAGCCATGACATATGTTTTGATACTTTGGTGCTAATTTGATTGATACCTGCTCCCCTTTGAGCTGTGTATTCCTGCCTTGCAATAACCTGTGCAGAACTCTCAGGCTCAGAAACGAGCAGATGGATAAATCACCACCTTGTCGGGCTGCATTCCCCACTGGTGCTACATTCTGAGGAGGGTTTAACCCAGTCTTCCGACACTTTTGACTGTCCAGATCGGTATTCCAAATGACTGACTTACGTGAGGTAGTTGGATTTTCCTAATCTGCTCATTCTACGTAACAGATATTTTTCCTGGGACGGTTCCTCCTCATCAAAAGTAAACTCTGCTTGTCTGGTGATGCAACGAGGGCCACCTGTCTCTCCCAAAGCCCTTTTTCTCTGTCTTGGGGGACAATCTATCACGTTTGTTATTCCTGTTGTATACCAATGGCATCAATGCAGTTGCAAGGTATGTTTTGTTACCCCAGAAACATGGGTCCCCCATGTTATTGCTAGAGAAGTGGTAGACCCACCTCAGTGTAACTTAGTCTGGGTATATCACATGGTCTCCTAGAAACTTCCTCCTGCCACACGGGGCCTCTTCCCAGGGAATTTGTACCTACCTTGTGATGTCTATGTTTTGTTCCAGCAATAACCCATTGTCTTCTTCTGTTCTGTTCAATAGCTTCCCACCCACAAGAATAAATATGCACCTGTGCCCAGCACCCCAGCTGGGGCCTTTGATCCATTAAACCAGGGACGTTTTATAGCACGTGATCATCAAGGTGCACAGTTACACTGTGATCATCCAGCTGAGACCTGAACAGCACATGGTCCGATGGCCACATAAAGAGTGGTTCCTGCAAAGCTTTTCTCAAAAGAGAGCCGGTGCAGTAGAAGCAACCCAAAAAATAGGAGTCTGAAGTCACTGCTACCTAGCTGGGACTCCGTGCAGTCACCAACAACTGATCCAGTTTGTCATCCTGCCACGTGACCAATGTGGGTCCCAGTAAAGGTCACTCAGGACTGCATGCTTCCATTTGACCCTGTCAGCTCCCAAACTCAAGGTTGTTTGAGCATAGGTGTGATGTCACGACTTTGTGCTTCTGGTAGAGTGTGCTAGGAGACCGTATCATTCTGCAGCTGGGAGCCTTTCTTGAGACTCTGCTGTGATGTTAGATGTCCTTACCTCCCTTTGTCTGCCCTCAGCTCCTCCTCCTCCCCACTCATCCCTGATTTCCACTCAGATTCCCTCCTGTGGAAGGGATATTAGGTTCAGCCTGTGCTGTTACAGATTGCTGGCACTGAGCACCTGTCTCTCAGTCCGACCCCATTCGCAGAGGGTGGGGTCACACAGGGGCAGGACTGTTGGGCCACCTCAACGACCAGGCAACACAGCTGAAGCTCTGTCACCCCAGTGTTGCCAGATGGGGTGAAAACACAGGCACCCCAGGAGCCATCAAGAACTCTGACACAAATGTTTTCACATGGAGCTCCAGTGTCTTGCTCAGGGCATAGCCCTGCTCCTGGGACAGGAAAACAGAAAGTTGGGATAATGTGAGGGAGAACTGAATAGTGGTATTAACATCTTCCACACCCCTTCCCTCAAATACCCCCAGAAAAGTGGAGGCATCGTGAGTATTGTACGATGGTAGAGAGACTCTCATACAACACATTGGTTACAAGGATTTGGAGAACTACAACAGTAAACACAGAGCTCAGATAAGAACAAGCAGAAGTGTTTGAAGCTGCCATCCCTAGGGTTCAAGGGCACAGAGCAGAGGCTGAGTGATGAGAATCCAGAAGGTCAGAGGAGCTGGGGTTCTTACTTGACTATATGAGGAGAAGGGATGCCCCAGCGGCACTATTGCCCCAGCGGCACTATTGCCCCAGCAGGGAATGACCAGGCTGGCTCTGGGATGCTGAGCAACTAAGGCTGGGCAGAGGAAGTTCACTGCCACTACCAAGAGCCATTAGGCAAGGCTGACAAGAACAGCTGGCCAACAGGAAGGAGCAAGGACCTTTTCCCTGCTCCAGGCTCCCAGTCGGCTTTAGAGCTCCCTAACTACACAACGTAAGCAACGGGAAGCCACTAAAATCAGTAATCTGCCCTTGCTGGTGTAGCTCAGAGGGTTGGAGTGTCAGCCTGTAAATTGAAAGTTTGGGGGTTCATTTCCAGCTCAGGGCCCATGTACACCTAGGTTGCAGGTTTGGTCCCAGTCGGCACACATGCAGGAGGCAGCCAACAGATGTTTCTCACATTTATGTTTCTCAGCCTCTCTTCCTCCCCTCCACCCTCTCTAAAAAACAATAAGCATGTCCTTGGGTGATGATTAATAAATAAAAATCAATAGTTCAAATGTCCCAGTTTGATTAAGAAAAGTTGTAAGGTGGATACCAGATGCTGGGGTCTCAAGTTTATCAATAAAAAACAGCCTGCACATCACTCATATTGAGAGTCCATTAAGGGACAGACACAAGAATTACTTAAACACACTAACTGGAAGATGAGGTTTATATGTGATGCTCAAAGAGGTTTATTGATTACTTGACATGGAGTGAAGGTGCTAGCTACTCACAGGCAGCACTGTGAGCCCCAGGCCTTCCCTCTGAGGTCCAGTCTAGGTCACACTGACAGCCCAGAGACAGAGGAGAAGGTGTGCTGCTCCCTAACGGTGGACGACCAGAGGGAAGGAGGGCTCTGCAGTGACAGGGACTCAGTAAAAGTGGGACGTTTCCTACTTTCTGGTGTGTGCACGCATAAAACAGACTGATAATGGGACGTCCTCCCTGGACTGGTGAGGAGGGCTGGTGAGACCTTGAGTGTTGAGTGCTATCGATGTGCAGTGCACAGCACTGGGTGAGGGACCCACAAACACGGTAGCTATTCTGATGAGAGCCCACCTGGTCTTCATATTCAGTGAGCCCTGCTGCCCACAGCAGGTAAGTAAAACTTGGGTGGCTTTTCAAATCATCTTTTATGCTATAGTATTTAAAATAAAGACAGAGATGAAATATGAGAGTATTCCTTACATGTTACAAACTTTAGTAGTTGAATTTATTTCTATTTATTTATTGTCACATATGTCCTAATTTCAGCATAGTTGGTGTACAGGATAGTACTGGTTAGATTATTGCAGGAGGAAACATAGTGATCTGACATCTCCAAACCTTCTTAGAGCCTGAAAGATAATTTTTAAAAGTTATAAGCAGTCATCATCCTATCCCTCTACAACCAGCACTACCCTATTGCATGCTGTAGATTTTGCTATTTACTATGTATGTATGTACCATTCTTGCAGTTATATAACATTTGTAATTATTGGTTCACATTTTCCCTTTATCTTATAATATCTCTTTCCTATGCATCTGCAAAATCAATACAGTCATATACAGCTCATTGAGTTTAAGGGGAATAATGGATCAATTTACCATTTGTTCAGTATGACTTTACAACTTTCATATTAAAGACAATTTTACTGGAAAAAAGAGAGTCACACTGCGTGATCATTGCTCCCCAAGAGAAGAGCTCACACTTACTCTTCTGATCAAGTCTCCTGTTCACTCTCAGTGTGAGGTCCAGAAAGACTCTGGAAGCAAGTGGCCACCCTCACCTCAAAGGGGGTTGGAAGGTACACTTCATGGTAACACCCTCAGAGGTCACTTAGGTGTGTGGGACGCATCCCCGACCACTGTGTTTGAGAAGTAGAAGGAATCAGTAAAAGTCAGTCTGCCAACAAGGCAGGAGAGCCAGCCACACTCCACTAGTTGCTTACAGCGTCTGGTAAAGTGTCCTGTGTCAAGATAAGCTTTCTCATGAGGGAAATGACACAGACCTGGACTAACCAGGGGGAAAGTGCTGGTGAAATGCACTGGAGAAGCTGTAAACAGTCTGCACATCTACACAATTCACAGCTCAACACTCAGAAGTTCCTGGGGACCATGCACAGCACAAACTGTTCCTCTGACACCCAATGCCCAGCTCTGCCCTTGGCTAGCTACCATTTCAGCACTTTGACCCTGAAGGTTGTAAACAGTGAGCTTGGCTCCTACACCAAGGAGGTAAAATAAAAGAAGGCAACCTATTAGCACCTGCATTTGGGTCCAACAACCTCAGAAGGGAAAGCATCTGAAGGTCTCGCAGGGTCCTGCCTTCTGGGAGCTCCTGTGGGAGCTGTGGACTCTCTTTTTTCTTCCTGACTGAAAATGGAGCAGAAGCCTATGAAAACAGGTTTTAGTCTTTAATGGGCTCGACCTAGTTGGCAGCCTTGGGGTCTCACTGGAGGGTGGGCAGTGACATCCAGTGCATGTCCCCTGCCTCCGGGAAAGAGACAGAGCAACTCTCTTTTGCTTCTGCTGTCTCGCCCGCACAAGGCACAGCCACAGAACACTCCACTGGGGTGACGTCACTCATTACAGAACCCCGATACTCTGTGCTGTTTGGATTTTATGCATCCCAGGACAGCCCTGGTCCCCAAACCTCGTCCAGGTGAATCTGAAAGGAAGCAGGACCAGTGCAACAATGAGTAAGCCCCTGGCATTAACCTCAAAATTTAGGCTTGTCCCCACTGTAATCTGGGTCCCATAAGGTACAGCATAGATGACATGAAAACACCCAGAAAAACCAACGCAGTCCAAGTGACAACTCAAGGGGTGTAGATGCTGTAGACAGCTGGTTATGGAGGCAGCAGAGGGAGGCCTGGGGACTCCAAAGTATGGTCATGGTGTCCCCATGGGTCCCCTTAGAACCTGCCCAAAAAGGGTTTTCCAGGACACAAAGCAATGGAGAGACTCTCTAATCTCTATCCTGAAGTGGGGAGATTCAGGGTCCAGCCATTCCAGGGAGGGGAAGAAAGGACCCTCTCCAAAGCAGCTTCCCCTCAAAGCTTCATGCATCTTCTGGGACCAGGAGAGGATCTGCTACCTAAGAGGTTGTCATATTTATTTGTAATCTGCTGCACTCTCACACTGAACACAATGGAATCAAAACATTATTTTGGAAATCTCATATTAATAAAGCACGCCATTGACAAACTAATTCGCTCATTACAGTGTGTTTCCTGGGATTTCTGGGATTGCGACATGAGCTTTGGAAAACTCAGAAGTTAATCAAGTGTGGGGAACATCCCCACCTTTGCTCTAACTCTACATTTCCACAGTCTGAACAAACACGTTCAGAAACACCAAAAATGGCTCCTGATCATACAAAATGCCTCGTGCATACTGGGCAATCCATAAATATTGGCACTGATCCTCTTCCCTGTTTGTTTGATGCTACAGGTGATCGTCAGAAGATCTGAAAATTGACATATAGGTGACAAAATTAGTAGCCAACTGATCCTGTGAGAACAGTAGTTTAGGAGATAGTATTCCAAGTGTGTCATCATTTGACCATTGAATATGAAAATAAAAATTGGAAGATAATAAATAATAAAATATTAACGTTTATGATACTAAACACACTTTAACCTAGGGAAATGTATCATCTAAAAATGACATGTTTTTATTGCACTATCAAGGTGACATTCCTGTAACTTCTAAAAGTGATTAGAGCAACAAATACACCTACACAAAACATAAATACACAGAGAGGAGACAAGAACACACACAACACAGCCAGCTGTTAGCTGCAATAAACACGTCCTCAGGTATGGATGTTATCTGTCAGCATTGGGCACTTCCTGTGATCACAGCTCTCATTTCAACCTGCATTTATTTCTCCTGTGGGGAGGTACTATAGAATTTGATTATACTTCCCATTTGAAAGCAGAATGAGTAAAAGTCAACACGCTGGTCACTTCAATGACTCCCAAACTAAATTACCCGAAAATCAGTTTAGAAGTCATTGTTTTTTCACTGATGTGGTAAATATCCAACTGAAGGCTGAATGGACACTCAGAAAGTCAGGGTAGGTGTATAATTGACAGGAATAATTATAAATTGACACTAACTCTTTTATGGAGTAACTGTGCGTTAAAAGGTCAAAAGTTGGATGTTTTTCTTTGTATCTTGAAAAATTAGAGAATAAAGGCTTGATTATAGCTTATGCAACACAGCCCAATGTACAGACACTTCAGTAGGTAGCCACCTGGGTTCTGCCTGTGAGAGCTGTGACCGAGTGAGGGGAATGTATTTCTACAGTTTTGAGAAATACCCTTCAATATGGTTCAATTCCACTGTCTTTGACACCAACTTTCTTGAATCATATTTTTATTTTTATACATTTCTCAGATTTTTTGTCTTCACCTGAGGATATGCTTACTCATTTTAGAGATGTAGGAAAGAACGGGGGAGAGAGAGGAAGAGAAACAGCAATGGGAGAGAGGAACATCCATAGGTTGCCTCTCACATGCACTGTGACTGGGGACTGAACCTGCAGTCTTTGTGCCTCAGGGGGAACTGAATCCATGACCTTCTGGTTCATGGGATGATGCTCCAGAGCCACTGGACAGGGCTTCTCAGATTTTTGAAAAGAGAACCGGGGCATTTAAATGGAAGACCCAAAACCATAAAAATCCCTGAAGAAAACGGGCACTAAAATCTTCAAATTTTTTCTAGAAATCTTTTTGCTGGTATATCTCTTCAGGCAAGGGAAATAAAAGAAATACTAGACAAATGGAACTCCATCAAACTGACAAGTATTTGCACATCAGGAGCAACCATCAACAGAACAAAAATACTACCCACTGAATGGGAGAAGATATTCACCAATGGTGTATCTGATAAGGTGTTAACAACGTCCAAAATCTACAAAGAACTCAGACAGCTCAACACCAATAAACAAGCAATCCAACTAAAAAATGGGCAAAGGACCTGAGTAGATGCTTATCCAAAGCTGACTGACAGAAGGCCAATAGATAGAAGAAAAGATGCTCAATGTCACTAACTGTTAGAGAGATGGAAATGGAAACCACAAGGTAAACCACCTCACACCTGTCAGAATGGCTACCATCAATAAATCAACAAATAACCAGTGCTGGCGAGGATGTGGAGAAAAGGGAAGCCCCATGCACTCTTGGTGGGAATGCAGACTGGTGCAGCCACTGTGGAAAACAGAATGGAGAATCCTCAAAAAATTAAAAAATGGAGCTGCCTTGTGACCCAGCCAATTCACTTCCGGGAATGTATCCAAGGAAGCCTACAACACTAATTGGAAAGAACACAGAGTCAGGCACAAATAGTATTACAACATTTTTATTAGAAAAACTCTTATTACAAAATCATAAGCATGTAATTCTGTAACATAACAATATCACACTCAAGCACACCACATGCCATTTTAGGTGAAATGTTCAAATCAAAACTATATATTATTACACCCATATCATTACCCTACCAACCACACTCAAGCCGGTGTTACTTCTGCCAGATCCTGTGTATGCACCCGATGTTCATTACAGTGTTGTTTACAATGGTCCAAACTGGAAGCAGCCCATGTGTCCATCAGTAGATGAGGGGATAAAAATACTGTTGTACATTTACACCATGGAATATGACAGTGCCACAAAAAAGAAGAAAAATCTTACCTTTTGACAGGATCAGTGGACCTGGAGAGCATTATGCTAAGTGAAGTAAGCCAGTCAGAAAAAGGAAATACCACAGGATCTCATCACATGTGGAATCTAATGAACACAATCAACTAGCAAACAAAATAGAAACAGACTCATAGATACAGAGAACAGACCGACAGCTGTGAGAGGGACAGGCTGGGGGGCTGGGTGAGAAAGGTGAAGGGTTAACTTCCACAGCGTCCTCTCCCACCACATCCCTCTCCCCCCTTGGCCACTCAGCTCTGTCACTGTTGTCTTGTGCTGCTTCCTGCCACCTCAAGCCATCCTCAGCTGAGTGGTGCAGACACTACAAGAATATTGGCAGGAAAAGTCTCAAGAACTTCAACAGGGGATTTCATCTTGCTCTCTTAGAAATTATCACAACCCAAGAATAAATGTAAAGATACCATAATGCTCGAAAGGTTTACCTCTAGAACCATTTAAACATTTCCTAATACATTTCCTTCCTTTGACCTTTAAGATATTGTAGGATTTTTACATGGTTTCTTGTTGCAGTACACCTTTCCCTAACTTTTCCTATTTGCTACTAAATTATTTCACCAAGGAATTTGGAGTTTCTTTAACCTTGCATTTCATTCACCTCACAACTGGTGAGACAGATTCACAGAACTCTGCAGTATTGTCTGTATTGAAATTTCCCCTGAATCTGAAGTTGTGTCACAGGGCTTTACATCTACTGTGCTGTTTCCAACTACCACAAGGTGTTAAGAAGTCAAATATCTGCCCTGGCTGGAGTAGCTCAGTGGGTGAGTGTAGGCCTGCGAACCAAAGGACCACGTTTGATTCCCAGTCAGGGCACATGCCTGGGTTGCAGGCCAGGTCCCCAGTAGGGCACTCACGAGAGGCAACCACACATTGATGTTTCTCTCCCAATCTTTCTCCTTCCCATCCCCTCTCTCTAAAAGTAAATATATATATATATATATATATATATATATATATATTAAAAATTTTAAAAAGTTAAATATCTAAGCCAGAGAAGTGTGTTGATATAATTTTCTCACATTCAAATTCTTCTCTGTGTAATATCCCTGGCATCAGAAAATGAGAAATCAGTATTTCCTAAATAAAGATGAAAAATTCTAGTAATTTAGTTGTCTCATTTCAGCATTAAAACCTATGCTCTTCCATGGACGTTTACCCTATTTCAGAGGTAGAAATTGAATAATTACTATATGAATATGAAACTGCTAATTGGGAAAACTGTCTGAGTTTCCCCTTCACCTGGACCTCACTTGTAGCACCCTATACAAGGCGTCCTTCACCTGAGCATTCCTCAGGCTGTAGATGAGGGGGTTCAGCACTGGGTTAAAGAGACTGTACAACAAGGACAGTATTTTATCCATCTTCTCTCGTTCACTGGAGTCAGGCTCCATATACACCACCATGGCGATGCCAAAGAAGAACCCGACCACACAGAGGTGGGAGGAGCAGGTGGAGAAGGCCTTTCTGCGGCCCTCCCGAGACTGGATCTTCAGGATGGTCCAGAGGATGCTAGTATAGGACACCAGCACCAAGCAGAGGGGCCCGACTAAGACAAAGACAGAAGCAGCAAAGATGAGAGCTTCATTGATCCAGGTGTCACCACAGGCCAGCTCTAGGACACACATGAGCTCACAGAAGAAGTGGATGACTTCCCGGGACCCACAGAACTGCAGCCTTTGAAGGAGAAGCACGTGTATCACAGCCAGGACAAATCCACATGACCAGGATGTGGTGGCCAGGACCGTGCACACACTCCAGTTCATGATGACAGTGTACTGGAGGGGGTGGCAGATGGCCACGTACCGATCATAGGACATTGCCAACAAAATCAGGCATTCTGTAGCAGCAAAAGTCAAATACAAAAATGTCTGCATCATGCATGCGACAAAGGAGATGGCTCTATTCTGGGTCACTAAGTTTGACAGCATCTTGGGGACAGTAGCAGAAGCATAGCACATGTCAATGATGGCCAGATGGGAGACGAAGAAGTACATAGGGGTGTGTAATCTGTGGTCCAGACAGATGAGTACAAAGATCATGCCATTTGCCAACAGACTGAAGGCGTAGAGCAGGGAGAAGACCCAGAAGAGGAGCACTTCCATCTCTTCACTCAGCTGGAATCCCAGCAGCACGAACTCCATGACCTGTGATCGGTCCCCCCCCATTCCTTACACAGAGCTGCTCAAGGATAGAGGGCAACAGAGGTCAGGGCTGGAGAATCAACAGAATGTGGAGTTAATCTCAACCTGAGCTCAGACAAAGGCTGTATCCTTGTTATTCCTTGAAAGCTTCCCCGACTCCCCGAAACTGGTTACCTGTTTTTAACTTAAACATGAAAAAAATTTAAACTTATAGTAAACAGTTAAGAATTATGCAAAGAACTCCAATATAACCATATGCCCAGATTTAACAAATATTAATATACATTCCATATATGCCTTCTAATTCTTTTTCTCTGTATTATTATATATGAGTGTTGTGTTTTTTCTGAAGCACTTGAATTTAAAGTATAGACATGATACCCCTATACCCATAAATTCCTCATTTTTCCCAATAAGAACAAAGACATTCAGTAATCTAATCACAATTATCAAGATCAGGTCATTTGACATTGATGTGATTCTTTAATCTATAATATTCTCTCTCTACTCCCCTCACCCAGGACCCAGTACAAAATGACATGTGACATTTAATGTCATGCATCTTCAGTCTCCTGTCATCTGAAATAGTCACTCTGTCTGCCTCTGCCATTCATGACACTGAATCTTGGAAGATCATAGAGAAGTTCCTCACTACAACGTTCCTCAAATGGGACTGCATGCAGCTCCTCATTGTTTATTCAGACTATTCACTTCCTGCAGGGAAACTAAGTGTCCTCCATTGTGCTTCATGGGGAGGTGCATGAGGTTCACTGTCCCAACACTGATGACGCTCACTCAGATCACCTGGTGAAGATGGTGCCTCCCCAGTATCTCCATTTGAGAATCATTATCTTTTTCCCTAATGCAATTTCTGGAGCATCCATTAAAGTTAGCATATAACATTCCCTTTCTCATAGAGCTTCTCAGCCACTAATTTCAGAGCCTGTTGATTATCTTCCCTGATGAGCAGTGATTATTGTGAAACGTGCTGTTCTTACTCCATCACTGCTCTTACATTTATTGGTTGTCGATTTCCTCATGGGGAAAGGCCCTGTCATCTACCTGCATATCTATCAATCATCTTTATACGTCTGCATGTGTCATCTTTCTTTCAGTATGGACTCATGAATTTTGTCAGCAAGGGATTATAATTATTTCTTCTTTGTATTTGTTCATTCTTAATCATTCTAGATAGAAACCCACCAAACTTGCCCTTTTGTTTTTTAACACATCTCCATAATTTCTGAGCACTTCCTTACTTCTGATGGCTGTTTCACACATTTCTGATACATTCCCCACTTCAGCCACGGACACAGACACGTCTCCAAAAGGGCCTGATTACTTCAGGGAAGAATCACATTAATAAACTAGTACCTTAATCTCAATAATTTATACATTTATCAAGACTTTTGTCACATTTCTGATGTCCTCTTTTAAGACAGCAAGCATAAAATTTGGCAAGGAACACAAATTGTTCCTGGGATTATACATTCTCATGTTTCTGAAAATTGAAAACAGATTAACAGACTTTCCTTTTATGGAGTCTAATTGTTTCACAAAACTAGCATTTCATTAAAGACAATGGTCTTGATATTATTTAGTAGTTTATTTTCAGACAAAATATGTATTTGTAACTAATGCCTTGTTAATTTCCAAGTTTATATTATTGTTTTTTTCCTACTTAGAAAATCACAGAATCGAACGTTTTAAGATTAATGTTTCAGATATGGGTCATTATGTGAATACGGTGGTTCTTACCTCGTTTGAGCATTTGACATCACGTTTCAAACATTCTTAGAAAAACTTTATGGGACTCCATTTAAGACTAAAGTAGTAACACCCTGAAAGAAAACAAAGAAGCATTATTAATAACGTGTATATACAGTTATACCATTTTACCATTTATTTGCATATTTATGATGAATTTAAATATAAATATCAAACAGTGTTGTTACTTTACCTATTTCTTTCACTCAGAAACACATCAGAAACTATTTCCCATGTCAAAATATTTCTATGCAACATGCTGTGAACAGCTGCACACTATTTTCTTGAGTATAATCTGATTACGTTTATGCGATATAATGCTTCAGTGAGTAAGTTAATATCATGAATCCTTCTAGTAACTTCTGAGATTTGACGGTGCTCAGTGAAACCAGTCACACCATTTATGTATCTGTGTTCACGTATCTCTCTGTCTCTAGTCATCTAAAGATCAAACAACAAAATCCCAGGGGCAGGGAAACTCAGCTCCGTCAGAAACCGCCCAGTGGGAAGGCTGTCTAACCCCACAGTCCTGATGCCCTTACCCCTGAATTCACCTCTGCTGGGTGGTTGTCCCGCTTGGGTGGCTGCTCTGACCTCGCTGGCCGCCAGGGGGCGCCGGTTCTCTCCTGACGCTCAGGGGAAAGCCTGCTGGTCTTCAGCTTTCCTCCAGTCACTCTAGTCTCAGATGGGTGTTAAATGTCCACAGAGCTTAGAACAGGCTGACTTACAACGTGGGCAGCTATGTGGTCACCAGGCTGAAAGTCCCTCTTACTGTCAGTCTACCTGCCACCTGGGCTATTTGCCCTCTTATTTGAAGGGACTGACACATTT
Source organism: Carollia perspicillata (assembly GCA_004027735.1). NCBI lineage: Eukaryota > Metazoa > Chordata > Mammalia > Chiroptera > Phyllostomidae > Carollia > Carollia perspicillata. The sequence continues at coordinate 15,239 of PVKM010022022.1, forward strand.
TATGTGACATGATTTCAAGTCCTATCCCCTCCACCCTAGGTTCCACATGGTCCACGTGAAAGAAACGACCCTAACACCAGCACTTGGGTTTCCTCTTAGGCGTCTGTACATCTATGTTACTAACAACAAGAGACACGGATTTCTCACTAGGGTCTTGTGTAGTGTTTTCTTCTCAATTCCAATTTCTGGTTCGAGGGGACCCCTCTTTTCTGGGTTAATGGCACCTGTAAGTTTTACATGACTCTTCACTGTATTTGAACAAGAGGAGAAGGCTCCTACCTATGAAGCAATGACAAGTTAAACAATTACTTTTACACAATGAACATCCCTAACCCTGCTGCATACATTTGATGCCACTGCACCACACAGGCCTACAGTGAGGCTTCAGGGCAGAGGACAGTGGGGTCCCAAGTAATTATGACGTTCATCTCTTCAGACCATGGATATAATTTTAATTCATGCATTTTGTAAGGCTTATGAGTGTGGATGAATTTGGTAATATTAAAACTGCTGAGAATTACTGTCTCTCCCTCAGGGGGACAATCAGGCCTCAGTAACTAGCATTCTTGGGCTAGTGGACACTCACGTGGGTATGCAAATGGGTCAAAGACACCCATGTGCTGACACACTGGGCTGACCACTGTCCTCACTGTCCGACCCAATGTGTGTTACAGGGCACCACCCCCTCCTATCTGAACCACAACATAGGAGGGTGCAGCCAGTTACCACAGGGAGAGGGGGCTGCCTGCTTGATGGTCTCTGGGCCTCAGTGAAAGGCTGGCTGTAAGACAGACTGAAGAGAGGGTCTTTCTACCCTTGGGAATTAGGCTAGGTGCTTGTGAGGGGCTCTTCAGAAACCAAATAAGTGTACAGGATTGGCCAATAACAGCAGTTGCAACAGTTATATCGTCTATGAAGGTATGGGTAAACTTCAGAACATATCAAAGATGAAAGGAGTTTCAGATCAAATGTCACTTGTTTAAGTTGAGATTCCCTTTCACCAAATACTTAATTAACTTTTTATCTTATATATGTCTTGCACATCTTTATGTGTCATAACAATTACTATAGTTCTAGATGAAACAGGCACTCAGGAAATGCTTGTTAAATAGATGACTGTCATTTTAACCAAAAAACTGTGCATGTTAAGCATCTCCTGTTTCTCAGGGTCTATGGACCAAGAAATACTCTCTATTTAATCAAAAAAGCACAATGAGAATTTATTCCTTGGAAGAAACGACAATATCCTAGATTTTCACTTTCATAAATATGAGTACATTTGGGAAGATTCTATATAAATGTGCATTATGTTTGTGACATTAATTTTTTCTACAATTCAAGAATACTCATATGTTATATAAAGGGAGAGACAGCCATATCAGTGTTGCCAAATTCGACTTCAACACAGTTGGACACAATAAGTAATGTCTGAAACATGTTTAACCTCTGAATGTGAAGAATAGTAATTTTGCTGAATGTAACTCAATGTATTATTAGTCAGTAGGAAGATTTGTTTACTAACTTTTTAGTTTATTATTTTTGTGTCTCCATAAATAGATTATTTTATTTTAGATGTACTTATCATTTTACTTTTATTTTCATTACCATACTCATCATTTTGCTATTAAAAAATAAGCAGCATAAAATAAATGGAAGACACATGAAATCTCTTCAGCACACACACCCTGGAACACACAAGAAAATACCATGGTGAGAATAACACACTAGTGGCGCACATACAAAGGTTCACCAGGTCGGCACCAGCAGCTCTGCACCTGGGCGGTCCTGTGACTGGGACGTTCTTCAGCTCTGGGGCTTTGTCCCACTTCCCCAGCTCTGGGCTGGACTCAGGCACTCATTCTGCCCTGTTGGATGAGAGCAGAGATATTTACATCCCATCCTGTGATTTCCAATCTGACAACCATCACCATGAGCTCATCACCTGGGATGGTCAGGGAGGGAAGTACCTATATGGTAAAGTTACATCTTACCCGGTTTCAGCAAAGAAATGATTTACTGTCACGATTTGTGGAAGGTTCTCTTCCATGGAGAGAACTTGCCCTGGACGTCACTCTCGTCATCCAGACTCGGTAAGACAGACTGTCTCTATTCTGGCTTCTTGGAGCCTTACTCAAAGCCACTGTCTGGCTACAAAGCCCTGAATGAGACTGCCTGCTGGCCCTGAGCACCACTATACAAGCACATACGGAGGGGAGTGTGAGAGATTCTGAGGGTGGTCAGGGCACTGCCCACAGGAGGCAAATAGTCCCCTAAGGTTGGGAAGGAACAAATCTAGGCCCCAGTGCCACTGACCTGCAGTGCCCCGTGGGAGTCAGGAGGAAAGAGCACCCAGCAATGCCAGTCCTGTGCACACAGCCACCATGGTGTCAGCTGCTCCCAGTTCAGCCTCAATGCCCACACTGAACTCAACCTCCCAGCACAAAGCAGTCTCTTCTGTGTGGGATTTTCTCACGAGCATCTACTCTGACCTGGAATAAACCCCACAGAGGAGAGAGATGCACCTGTGAACAGGGGAGCAGCCTGCCCCTCTGCAGCTTCCGAAGGTGGAGACCCACACACTGGAGGGGCCGCAGGTCTTGCTGCAGGTCCTTCAGAGAACCCCAGGGGCACAGCTTCCATGTGAGAATCAGATGAACTAAAAACCTTCTGGACTTTCTACTGAGAGTGCAGATTCCCACAAGGATCATTAGATATTCTGCCTAGTTATCTTCTCCCTACAGGAAAAGAAAAAACTCTCTGAATTCCCCTCTGGAGGAGAGCGAAGATCAGGTCTAACTGTCCCAATAGGGAGAGCACTGGGGACCAGGCAGAGTGGCAATTGGTGCAGTTTAGGTTCTATGTGAACTTGCAGCGACCTTGGGGCTTTAACCCTGAGACAGACACCATGAATGACGGCAGCCACGCTCCTGAAATGATTAGTGTTAGGAATGCCTGCTTCTCCACATCTTGTAGAGGATGGGACTCCATGGAACCTGTGAGGGCGACCCTGAGGAAGAACTGGCCCCCCAAGCCAGGACCTGTCACTGTCTGCACTCAGGGTTCACAGGGACAAATGAGGAAGGATGATAATGTCCATGAGCAACAAGTACTGAGTCCTTCTTATGTTTCAGAAAATGTGCCAAATACCCTATAGTGACACCACACAGTTCAATCTGATCACAGTTTTCCCTTTACAGATGTGGAGCCTGAAGTCTGAATGTGCTGTTAGGTGTCCTCTGAGTGGGGCCCGGGGACCACAGGGAATCTCTGAGGTCCTTTCCATGGCTCTATGGGGGGTGAACTGTTTTCACAATAACACTGAGACACTGAGCCTTCTTCATCCTCACTCCTGGGGAGTGCACAGTAGGGCTTCCAGAGGGAACATGACGTCCGACTCGGCAGCAGAGAGAACACAGAAGGTGTCCACCCAGCTGTTGTCTGCTCACTCAACACTTAGAGGTTTTTCAGAACTGTAAATACAGCTGCTCTTTTCACTATTTCCATGGTCTATACAAGATAGTTATCATCAAAATACATTCTTTATATTAGCATAGAATGGAAGTAGTTCTAAATGAATTAAAAGTACATATTTAATAAGTTCTCAGTTTTCATTTCTATGTGACACACACATGCCAACACACAGATCCACATAAATACAGTGTCTTTGGGTCCTTAGTGATTTTTCAGAGTTCAGGAGGGTCCTGCATGGAGTGACAGACCACCAGTCTAGCCAGGGCCACAGCTGGAATCAAGTGAGTGCTACCGGACATCAACTGTGGGTCAGTTTCCTGTTGCTGCAGCAGATGAACACCAACGTGTGAACGGGCGTCCACCAGCACCATGTGTCCTACTGTCTTGTGGTGTCTATGAGCCAGAGGCCTGAAGGGTTTGGTTGCATTTTCAATGCATACTCACAGGTGGAGACCAGGCTCAGGCTGGGTGTGGGACCCCATCTGTGGCCCTGCCAGTGGCCCCTCTACCTTCACTCTTTACTTTCTCCTCTGACTTCCTCCTCTGCCAGGGGGCAGCGGCACCTCTGCACTTAGCAGGCTCCCCTGACTGGGTTCAGCACACACCACAGCCTCCCTGGTTTTCAGTTGGTCAGCAAAATCCCTTCTGAGAAGTCCCCAGACCAGGGCTGGGTTACATGACCAGGGGGTGGATGACTTGGGAGGCTTCCTCAGAATCCCACCTGCTGGCCAAGTCCTTTTCTCACTTGCTGTGCTGCGTCCCCACTCCTCACATCCTGCGTGGGTCCTTAGGGAGATGCCCCGTCACAAGTGTCTTCGTTATCAGTGCACCTGCCTCTAGAAATCACACCCCAAACCGTCCTGGCAACTCTGAGTCCCACCTCAGAAGAACACAGTTTCCATTCCTGTGCCTCGCTCTCAGGGACGGGACTAGAAAGTTTCAAAGTGTCTTTTCATTTTCAATTTCTGTGAACTCACCTGAACAAACAGTTGGTTGCCCAGTCTTCCCACCTGGCCCATTGACTTTCTGCAGCAAAATGCACAGACCTCCTAAGCATCACAGTTTAGCAGGTACATGCACATCAGACGCAGTGATGGCTTATTTAGTATAACAAACATGGCTCTGGCATGCCTGTGCCCCTCATCAGGAGGAGCCACTGGGGCCCAGGGATAACTCGGAGTGACAGCTGCATGCTGGATAAAGCCATGACATACATTTCATACTTTGCTGCTAATTTGATAGGTACCTGCTCCCCTTTGAGCTGTGTTATTCCTGCCTTGCAATAACCTGTGCAGAACTCTCAGGCTCAGAAACGAGCAGATGGGTAAATCACCACCTTATCAGGCTGCATTCCCCACCAGTGCTACATTCTGAGGAGGATTTAACCCGATATTCCAACAGTTTTGACTCGATCAATATTCTAAATGACTTACTTACGTGAGGTAGTTGGGTCTTCCTAATCTGCCCATTCCAGGTTACAGGTATTTTTCCAAGGACTGTTCCTCCTAATCAAAAGTAAACTCTGCATCTCTGGTGATGCAACGAGGGCCACCTGTCTCTCCCAAAGCCCTTTTTTCTCTGTCTTGGTGGACAATCCATCACACTTGTTATTTCTGTTGTATACCAATGGCATGAGTGCGGATACAAGGTATGTTTGGTTATCCCAGAAACATGGGTCCCCCATATTATTGCTAGAGAAGTGGTAGACCCACCTCGGTGTAACTTAGTCTGGGTATATCACACGGTCTCCTAGAAACTTCCTCTGGCCACAAGGGGCCCCTTCCCAGGGAATACATACCTACCTTGTGAAGTCTATGCTTTGTTCCCACAGTAACCCATTGTGTTCTTCTGTTCTGTTCAATAGCTTCCCACCCACAAGAATAAATATGCACCTCTGCCCAGCACCCCAGCTGGGGCCTTTGGTCCATTAAACCAAGGACGTTTCTTAGCACACAATCATCAAGGTGCACAGTTACACTGTGATCAGCCAGCTGAGAACTGCACAGCACACGGTCCGATGGCCACGTGGAGAGTGGTTCCTCCAAACCTCTTCCCAAAAGGGAGCGGGTGCAGGAGAAGCAACCCAAAAAATAGGAGTTGGAAGTCACTGCTACCTAGCTGGAACTCCATGCAGTCACCAACACCTGATCCAGTATATCATCCTGTCTCGTGCCCAGGGTGGGTCCCAGTAAAGGCCACTCAGGACTGCATGCTTCCATTTGACCCTGTCAGCTTCCAAACTCAAGGTTGTTTGAGCAAATGTGTGAGGTCACTACTTTGTATGTCTGGTAGAGTGTGCTAGGAGACAGTATCATTCTGTAGCTGGGAGCCTTTCTTGAGACTGAATGTGATGTTAGATTTCCTTACCTCCCTTTGTCTACCCTCAGCTCCTCCTCCTCCTCCTCCCCACTCATCCCTGATTTCCACTCAGATTCCCTCCTTTGGAAGGGATATTAGGTTCAGCCTGTGCTGTTCAGATTTCTGGCAGCTGAGCACCTGTCTCTCAGTCCAACCCCATTCGCAGAGGGTGGGGTCACACAGGGGCAGAACTGTTGGGCCACCTCAACCACCAGGCAACACAGCTGACTCTCTGTAACCCCCAGTGTTGTCGGTGGGGTGAAAACACAGGCACCCCAGGAGCCATCAGGAATTCTGGCACAAATGTTTTCAGGTGGAGCTCCAGTGTCTTGCTTAGGGCTTAGCCCTCCTTTGGGACAGGAAAACAGAAAGTTGGGATAATGTGAGGGAGAACTGAATAGTGGTAGCAGCATCTCCCACACTCCTCTTCCCTCAAGTGCCCCCAGAAAAGTGGAGGCATCGTGAGTATTGTACAATGGTAGAGAGACTCTCATACAACACAATGGTTACAAGGATTCAGGGAACTACAACAGTAAACACAGAGCTCTCAGATGAACAAGCAGAACTGTGTGAAGGTGCCATCCCTAGGGTTCAAGGGCACAGAGCAGAGGCTGGGTGATTAGAATCCAGAAGGTCAGAGGAGTTGTGGTTCTGACTTGTCCCTATGAGGAGAAGGGGTGCCCCAGCAGAGTGGCACTGTGGCCCCGGCAGGGAATGACAAGGCTGGCTCTGGGATGCTGAGTAACTAAGGCTGGGCACAGGAAGTTCGCTGCCACTACCAAGAGCTGATGGGCAAGACTGACAGAGCAGTGGCGGCAGACAGGAAGGAGCAAGGTCCTTTCCCCTGCTCCAGGCTCCCAGTCTGCATTAGAGCTCCCTACCTACAGAATGTAAGCAATTGGAAGCCACTAAAATCAGAATTCCACCCTGGCTAGTGTGGCTCAGTAGGTTGGAGTGTCGGCCTGTAAATTGAAAGTTTGGGGGTTGGTTCCTGCTCAGGGCCCATGTACACCTAGGTTGCAGGTTTGGTCCCCATTGGTACATACAGAAGGCAACCAACAGATGTTTGTCACATTTAT
>PVKM010022023.1:0-22138 GCA_004027735.1 Carollia perspicillata
AAGCAGCTGCTCTTTTAATTTCATTGATTTTAACAATGGAAAGTCCTATGTCTTTTTGATCTGCATTTTCTCATAATACAATGGATCCCAATCACAAGTCCCACACAGTGAGACTCCACATTATATTCCACCTTGCTCTTGGAACCAAATTTGCCCCCCAGGTTCGTGGTCTCCCCAGGCTGGCTGGGAGGCTGTTTGTCACTAATCCTAACAGCTGAGTGCTTCCATGCCCACAGCGTTTCCCGGCATTCACGGGGCTCTTGTGCACATTATCTCTTTGGATCTTCACGATAGTGGTGGTTACATCAGTACAGGGCTCCAGAGCATGGAGATTTCTCTATCAGCTGGCCATGAACATGAGTTTCAATATGTAAGCTCTGAAAACCAACTTTGTCAAGCAAAACGCATAGATTCCGTTTGAACTCTAAACATGCCCAAGTAGTTTAATTTCTAAAGAATATTAAACAGTACAGAGGTAACAAGATATTTCCAGTTCAAGGGTCTGGATGATATGAAGAACTGAGAGAGTAAACCTGGGAATAGTGCAAGCAGACATCCCAGCGCTCACTTCTGATCATGAAACCTATGGTGTGAAAAGAAGCTTGTTATTCAAAGGCTAATCTAAGCACCTTACTGATGCTCTGTATCACTTAGAAATGTAAAACAATTGCTTGAGCAAGAAAAAAGGTATTAGAGATGCGCAGTAATAAATATACATGGATCGCTGAATTTTCTCCCTTAGCGTAAAACACCCATAGAATCATTTCACCTCTAGAATACCCTGCTAATTCTGGTTCAAAATTCTTAAGCTACTACAGCAAGCAATTTTACAATTATGCTTCTCATAAGCAAAGCAAAGACCTACCAAGTGAAATTTAGCACGATTTGTTTTCCACATTGGCACCCAAGAGATTAAATTGTCAATGTTTTGTTTGTCCTCCTAAAGGACTGCTCTTGTCGGTAGAAGTAAGAGCAGCAGCAACACGGACAGCATTCTCATCTTTTTACTACATGCAGGGTATTCTACTAGGAGTTCTACATAAACTCTAATCCTTGCAATATCCCTAAAAGTGATACGATCTCCAGGGCGCCCGAGGGCTTTGCAAACTATTCAGTCAAAGGCATCTGAACACCCAAGCAGAGGGAGTAGGTGCCCTTTATGACCTAAGCACCAACTTTCCTTAGCCTCATGTATGTATCTTCAAAATTTACCCAAAATTGGCAATCATTCTGGAACATGTTCTTCTTGGTCTCACTATAAAGATGTTTAATTATTCTACCACTGCCATTACTGTCCTATATGTACTTTCTATATTCCCTAGTATATCTAGACCCATACCTCCTGGCTATCCTACTGCTTCAGAAAACACATCACCACATTGCACTCCTTACGGGCCCCTGAAGTCTCTACATCCATGTGGGGTTGGGAAGCTGGCTGCCATGCTTCGGGTCTCGCTAGCTTTCACTGGCCGTGTCCAGTGCCTTTCATGCGACCAGCACAACTGTTTCAGCCACAATCTTCATATGCAAAACCTCTGAAAATCATTTCAATTCCTAGATCTTTCACTCATTTAATAAATTTGAGGCAATAACTGAAGCTCTAAAATTCCTTATTATTATTATTATCATTTTCATTTGTCAGTTTTGTCTTCCGAAACACCTGTATCATATTTACCTAAATTTACATTTGTCAATTTCCTATTTAATGTAAGAAATACTCTTATCTAGGTTTTCCAGAACCAAACTGTTCCTTTACTGTTTGTTGTAAGCATGAATCTTGAGCAAAATCTTATTATGTGGAAGTTTCTCATAAAGCTGCCTAAATATGCACATAAATTCTAGTATGTGCACTGGAGTTGCCAACTGCATCTATAGGCTTCCAGTAAATGTTTAAAAGACTGCCCAGCCAGAATAGTGGCTTCCGTAGTGTATGTTATTTATCTTCTTTAAGTAGTGTAATCCAAAATTCTTCAACTTCCTGCCGTGTCTATTTCCTATTATAAATGTCAAACATAAACTCCTCATTACATTGGCAATCTTACCTCCTTCCCAAATATTACTAAACAATGTACTACTTCTAATGTTGGAAACTTTAAATTCAACATAATCTACCCCACACTACACTTCCATACTTACATTTGTTTATTAATTAAGCTGAAGTTAATGTCGAAGCACCCGCAATGATATTTAATTGCCAAAGTGAAGAGACACAAAGGATATGTATGTGCAAGTGCCTAATTTCATTTTCTACAAGAATTCTTTTTCCCTTGACTTGGACTTTTATGAACACTTGGAAGTAAGGATAGAGCAATGGGGAATGGAGCAAAGGGGGCAAATAGGATCTTTATTAAAGCCTGCGTGACAGTGACCTGCTGTGTGACAAAACAAATAGCCCTACGGTACGCACTTGAAGAACTGGAGGGCCATCCATGCCTAGAAACAACTGATCAGCAAGGATATACAGAGACTTCATTTCCCTCCACAGCCCAGCTTCAAACCACTGATTCAAATTTATAAGTCAGGATGGTGGCCGCAGATGGCTAACAACACACCTCTAACGTTTATGTTAACAGATGCTGCAAAAAGTATTCATTTGCTTCATACTTTTCCTTGCCTCTGAGACTTAACTTTCCCTGCTGTTTCAAAGCACCTTGATTTCCTCCTTGTCAGAGACCCCGCTTCTGTAGATGCAGAGAATGTTTTTACTTAAGTGTAAAAAACAACTCAACGTGCCTCCACATCACCCAGTCTACTTCTCTAACCTGATATAATCAGCACACTAATTTTGGTTTTGTCCAATTTAGTTGAAATTTAAGCAATTTTCTCTATTCATGAAGTACTCCTACAGTTTTCCTTTAAAAATAAATAAGACTTATATAATTGTGTTCCTCTACTAAAGAATTTCTATAATTAAGTCCTTCTTAAAATATTTGACCAGCTTTCAATTACACACAGAAGCATCGTTTGCTACTCAACCGAGAGCCTTAAATTAATTATAAAACTTCTAAATGTATTTTAAACAAATCAGAACAGAAACAATTAAATAATTTCCATTACTAGGACATAAAAACCAACCATCCAGTAACAACCATTCACTGTGAAAAGGAAATAGAGAAGGATAGTATCTTTACCATGGAGGGCATTTAAACACAACTGGACTTTTCATTTCTAATTCTAACATTAGATAAAATGCATTTTCCAAAAGGTCTTACTTCATCATAAATTTAGAGACAAAACTTATTTAATATGACTAAAAATATGGACAAAAATTAAACAAGTGCATTTTTTAATGTTTCAACAAATACAGCAGGGTTCCCAAAGCCTCTTCTTTTCTTTCTTGCTTTTTTCCCCCTCAAAACATCAGTAATTAGCACAAATAGCACCCTGGATCCCTGGTGTCTTTTCATTTCTAAATTCACGGAAGTTTCAAATAATATACAGTCCCCTTAAGAACACAGATCCAAGCTTCTGAATTTATTATTATAAAGGAATAAATCAGTTCATTGTCAGTTTAGATGACATTATAAGTTAAAACTGCATGCAAAATTCTATTTTCCCGAGAAAGGTAAATATTTTTCTTACTCCTTATTTCCTTTCGGGTTATGACCTTTTCTATTATTTTTAAAGTTGTAGGCAATAGCTAAATCCTATGGTAAAGATGAAATGGTGGTCTGAAAAACTGAAAGAATCCTTACTTACTTAGATGGAAAGGTTTTTAGAAAATAATGTGGCTATTGTAACAACTGCCTACTGTTTTGACTGCCTAAAATTATGAGCTGCCATTTTAGTGAGGGAATGGATCCTACCTAGTATTTTGCTGCACGCTATTGAGGGTATGGATTCTGGACCACTATGACATAATATTAAGTGCACCTACCCCATCTGGCTCAAAGTCCTAAGGTATGAAATCAAGAGAGAAGAGAGGGGGTAAAGTGAGCCTGTTCAAAGATACATTTCCTAAGAGTAATCATTTTATCGTATCATATTTGTAAAACATCCTTTGATATCAGAACAGTTAGTTGAGACTTTTAAAAGACCTTGATACACACTTGACTGATGGCTTTCTAGTGACATTATTTCTTACTTTCTGGCACAATCGAGTTGATAGTGTTTGATGGATAACCAGACAAGGAAAGGACAAGTCTGAGCAATAGCCATCCTTTATCTCTGACACCTCCATGTTTTACTACATATCTTAAAAGGGAAAGGAAACAAATCCCATTTTTTGTTAGTTAGACAATGTTAGTTCCAAAAGATCTCATTACACACAGAAAGGCGCAAATCAGTATTATTTTGAAGTAGCCAATCTCTAAATAAAAATGCAGTTTGTTGCAAATAAAGAATCATCAACAGTTATAAAACTGGGGAGAAGAGAAATTTGCACTTTACATTTGTTAAAGTTTGCTTCTCTAATAAAATGCCCTTCGGGGGGTTGTTTTTGTTGTTGTTTTGTTTTGTTTTGTTTTTAGAAAGAGGGCAAGGGAGGGAGAAAGAGAGGGAGAGATGCATCGATTGAAAGAGAAACATAGATCGGTTGCCTCTCATACACACCTCGACTGGGGACTAAACCCACAACCTAGGTAATGTGCTGTGACTGGGGATCGAACCCGTCATTCAGGCACATGCCCTGACCTGGAATCGAACTGGGTACCTTCCATTTTGCAGGATGACACCCAATTAGCTGAGCCACATCAGCCAGGGCTCTAATAAAATGTTTGTAGCCATGTAAGTCCACAAGATCCCCTGGGCAAAGCACAGCACACCAAATGCCAAGTTAGGTTTTCTTGTTCTGCTGTCGGGCCTGATTTCTAAATATAAGCTACTCCTCAGCTTGCTCATTTTAATCAGAGGTGAACGAATGCCAGCATGAACTAAAATCAGTCCTACCAAGACACTCCAACAGTGCTGGCATGTGAACTACCAGACAGACAGCTGACGGAATTTTAAAGTCAACTACTGAAAGACACATATATTTGTCCTTAATGTCCACTTAGGTTTTTTTTTTAAGTGACATTAACAATACTTAAAAGTACTCAGCAGACTTTTTTCATCAAAGATACATCACAGTAAAAGTATGGGCAACCAAGGACTCAAGGAACTGGACATTCGCAACGGGAGACTGACTTTCACCAGCGTTCTAGCTGGAAGTAAAGGAAGAATTTTGGGCCTGGTGGCAGGAGAGAACAGAGAGGCCACTCACTAACAGGAGCAGAAGCAGAACTGGAAGGAAAGATCATAAATTCAGTTTTGCCCATGTTAATTCTGAACTCCCTGTTAGATATCCATCCAGGTAGAACTACATGAATTTAAGAAATAAAACTGTAAAATCAGTCAATCAATCTCAGAACATTCTGTGGATATATGTGTTTAACATAAGTTCTACCCCAACTATAGCCATGAAATAATATCTTACATTCTCAGTGCTCCTTTTTATGATTAGCTACAACTAATGGATAGAAGTATCTCTTACTACAGGACCACTCAATTCTAAGACCCCTTAAACTCAAGGAAATCCCTTCGTAAGCCACCCAACAGTTCTCACTCCACTGAACCCCCATCTGCTTTAGGAATGCACTGACAACAGGTTAGCTACCAGCCACTCATGGTCCCGAGTTCCTGGAGTGTGGCCAGTCCGAACAGAGATGTGCTGTGAAACAGGTACCAAATTTCAAAGACTTACTATTATATAACGGAGGAAAGAATGTAAAATGTATCATTAAAATGTTTGTATACCACCTACGCGTTAGAATGATAATATTTTGTGCAAGTAGGTAAATAAAATACGCTAAAATTAATTTCATCCTTTTAAAACTTTTTTTAATGTTGGATACCAGAATTTTTTTAATTACATTTGTCACGTTACATTTCTACTGGACAGAGAATTTCTGAATGACAATAAATATGACTTCTTTCTGGTATACAAGCAGTAATAACATGCTATTTAAATAATTAAAATCTAGGAGCATGAAGAAGAGCAACTGAAAATCACTTGCATCATATGTAATTATTAGAAACAGAAAGTTATCCATATCACAGCTATGGCTGCAAAAAGACATTTCTAAAAAGTACATGACCCAATATGAGTTCAAATGGAACAAGAAAATTAAAAATAAAATAAATAAGGAGAGATGTTATTGCTTTAATGAAAATGGCTAACTACTTTTTCCAAATATTTATATAAAATCTTAAAATTATATATTGTGATCAGCCACCTTAAATCTTTTTTGAATCAGGTAGGTTATAAAGACAATATGTCCCTTATTACATTGAAAAAATGTTAGCAAATACCATGTGATTGAATACACTTATTATATAAGTTTTAAATTATGCATTATACAGATGATTTCCCTTACCTCCAGTATGCACAATAACTGAGAACCTCAGGGCTGAAAAGATAACTTAGTCTGATTCATGATCATTTATGTATAATCCATTCTTTTGCTCTAAAACTTTTTAGATTTCTTTGGCTATGATATTCTCAAATTTCACTAGTCTACCAAGATGCAGATTTTTCTTATCCTTCCTCCTTGGTATTCTATTAGCCCTTTCAATCTGAAGTCTTTGTTCTTTCTTAATTGTGAGTAATTTACCATCATTATTTCTTTGAATACTTTTCTCTCCTCCAATTCCTTTTTCCCCTTCTGGGAATCCTACTATTTGAATGCTGGCATTACTATCTCTCCTTCACATCTCTTAGCCTTCTTCATACTTTCTATCTCTACTTTTCCTCTTCCTTCAAAATTCTACAGCATGATCTGCAAGTTCATTAACTCATTTTTTCACTTGTGTCCATCCTGTATATATGATTTATTGAGTTCTTTACTTCAGTTACTATGTGTGTCATATCTAATATTGCCACTTCGTTCTTCTTGACTTCTCAATATTACTACTATTCTCCTTTATCTGAGTGTATTTAATTATGTTTATTTTAAACTAGTGATCCCTCTGTTCCAATAATTCTACTTCATGAAGTATATACTATTCATTTTATCCCTTCATCTTTTCAATAGTGGCTGTATGAAGGGGGAACTCAAAAAACCAAGAATTTCTCTATAAAAAATTGTGTATTTATTCTTACATGTTTAAACTTCAGTCACCTTCAAAGTACTCTCCATTTGATGCAATACCCCTATTGAGACTTTTTTCCCACTACTCAAAACAGTGTTTGAACTAGTCTATTTTGATGCCTTTTAGTATTTCTGCTGTTTTTTGTTTCACCTCTTCCACATCAGCAAAACATTTCTCTTTGAGATCTTTTTTCACCCAGGGAAACAAAAAAAGGTCACTCAGAGTGAGATCTGGTGAATAGGGAGGGTAGGGCACAGGGGTCATACCGTTTTGGGTAAAACACTGATGAACGCTCAGTGTGGTGTGGGCAGGTGTGCTGTCATGGAATGGGCAAACATGTTGAAAGAGTCTTCAAAACAATTCACTGAAGCCGAATGCAGTATCTTGCAACAGCGCCAGCTGGTACCCTGATACAGAGGGGTTCCAGAACACTCACTTAGCGGGGGAAACCTGTATTATAAGGGGCCTGCCCTCTAGAAGATTAATTTTGTTTTTTGGGGGGTGCCCCCTTGTATTCTACATGCATCTAATTATTTTGGTCTGTGTGGTCATGTTCACCAAAGGATATGAGCTAATAGATCTGGAAATGTTTGTGGAAAATGGCCAACAGCCAAGTCCTACTATTATCCCTCCTGATATATTTGAGGAAGATGGCGGGGATGAGCCACAGGCATCAAATAATCACTCTTGACCATTTCGTTTGCTGCTACCACCCAGCAACTCCTTTGGAAGGGATTAGCCTTTACACTCTTAACAAGCAGCAGTGGCAGAAGGCAGTCTCTGTAAAGTATAATCTGCAAACCCTGGGAGGAATGAGTGCCCTGGGTCTGCTGATTAGCATGCACCTGTTCTCCTCGGCGCCTCACCCCAGCAGGGCTGTCATGCATCCCTAACAGGACCCCATTGACATCAATTTCTGTAGCAGGCAGGCAGCAATTATCATTTCAAGGCAACTGGAGAAAGTCAGGTCAAAACAAAACTTAAAAAGAAAAAAACTTAATGTGTGATTTCCTGATTCCTCAGGAAATCCCATGCCGTAGGCTAAACCTCCTACAGCAACTCTCAACAGCCTTAGTCACCTCTGGAATTTTCACAGTTATTTTAGTTATTTCTTGATCTATGCTTTTTTCTTCCTTCTGTATTTTCTCCATGGCTAGTTTTGAGAAAAAAGAGCCAACAGTCCCCCTAGACTATCTTAACATGGTCCCAGATAACTTTGCAAAGGAATAAGATCCCTGTGCTACAGTTTAGGAAACTGGTAAAACATTAGAAAATCCTGTAAGGACTCATTGACAACACTAAGTATAAATAACCTAGCACTTTTAAAGTAACACATAGCAATTAAAAATACAAGCAAACATCTACTCCCACTGTCAGACTAATACCAACAATTAAAAATAATTCTAAAAATAGAAAAACAGAGCCCTGGCTGGTGTGGCTCAGTGGACTGTGCGCTGGCCTGCGAACCACAAGGTTGCAGGTTCAATTCCCAGTCAGGGCCTGTGCCTGGGTTACAGACCAGGTCCCTAGCAGCATGCATGAGAGGTAACGGATCTATGTTTTTCTCCCACTCTTTCTCCTTCCCTTCCCCTCTCTCTAAAAATAAATAAATAAAATCTCTTTTGAAAAAAGGAAAGAAAAACAGAGCGCAAGTCCTTTACAGAACTCCTAACCACGAGATACTGCTGGTACGACGTAAGTATTGGGAAAGGCAGTCACGTGCCGCTTGTCACCATGCGTGACCGCATAAGAATAGGTTTCGGGACCAGATTTTCTTACAAAGAGATAAAGTGCTCTCACAACCTGTACTGGTCATATCTCTTTGCTTGGGAATATCTTTATCTGTTCTGGGTCTGACCTGTGCTTCTTCGTTCTGCTTACGCCTCTCCCTCCCCTGCAGCCCAGAGGGGTGCATACAGACCATCTCCCTGTGTCGGTTGGCTACTGGCCACAGAGAACCGATGTTCCCTGCAGAAGCTGATCGTGCACTGTCTCTTCTCTGTATGAGCAAAGCGTTCCACCTAGTGTCTGTGTGAGTCGTATTTTTTCGGTGATTTTGACACCTACAGTCCACGCATCAGGCTGACCCTGGGACTGCTGCTCCAGGTGGCAGGCACCGTCATGCCCTTTGCTGTGCTCCAAAGAATGGGACTCCTCCCCTGAGGACTGACAGGGTGTCGCTCACTCAACAAGCACAAAAACATCCTCAGAATCACAAAATTCTCAGTGAAATTCTGAGTAACTGTTAAAACTAACATTCTACTTTTGAATTAATCACAAGTTTCTACTACCAAAAATGCACGGCTTTAAAACAACATTGTATAAACTGTTCAGTTTTCCCAGGTCCACTCACTCACTCCTGGCTCACGTTAGATTGCAGGTGAGTGGGGTGGGTGGCAGGGCCATCGCTCAGGAGGAAATGCTGCTGAGGCAATAATCCTGGGGAATCTGATCTACTGGGATTCCAATCAGCACCACCAACAAGCACCAATCACTTGTGGCCATTTGTTCCACCTGTAACACAAAATCAATACTGTGTACTATCTGACTGTAGACAGTTACAGACTAGGATTTTAAAGTAAGACTGAATGAGGAAGTGAGAAATCAGGTATAAAGAACACAGTAATGAATGAGGCCAGCCTGAGCTTAAAGTCAGACATGCCTGCATTCAAATCCCAACCCTTACTGGGTGATACCTGTGTGATCTTGAAATAAGTATTTAATTACTAAGTGCCTCAATCTCCTCATCTGTAACATGAGGGGATCAGTCCCTATTTTACACGGCTACTGCAAAAACTAAAAATAATAGATGAAAGAAATGTAAGGACATAAGATGCCTTCCATTATTCAGCAAATACATGTTGTGCAAAACATATTTTTGTGCTGAGAGCTGCTGGCTGCTGCTAGTAGACACTAACTACTGCTAAAACTACCACTACCGCCATTGCTATTCGCTCTACTAATTCAAATAAACTGACTGAGCTTCACTCAGGATTCATATGCTTACCCTTGAGGCAATTACCCTAAGGATACATTTACTGAATTCTCAAATTATTTCAATCCCCAGTGGGTCCAATCTGCTCCTAAGAAAATCACACTATTACTATATGGATTTTAGTAAAATGTCTCCTCCACAAGTTGGTGAATGTGTTTACTGCTCATTATTTCTAAATACAGTGCTTGTAGTACCCTAAAAATAATGACTTTAAGGTTTCAAATTTCACTGATCAAAAATACTCAGCCCCAAGCATGATACATATTGCTACATTTGTACCACAATATGTATTAGCCCAAAATAGGCAATTCTTTACAAAGTAATGTATATATACATGTATATATACCAACACCTTGAAGCACATTCGATATATGTCTCTTTTATACTACTTTCCATCTCCTTGTCTGTCTCTACTACACGAATATTTTGTGTAAGAGAGTAGACTCACAGACACTGATTCAAAACCACGCTGAGTGCTGGTTCCAATTAAAATTTAATATTAAACAAGCTTATTAGAAGACATTTCTTTGTTGTAATTTTCTAGGGGAATTGTTAGAACTTGACTAGTGATTTCTCATATTGTTTTTCTCATGCAACGCCTGTAAAACTTCAAGAGCTAAATAAAAACCACTAAAACTAACATTAAAACTCAGCACACACCCACCCTGCACACATCTCTCTGCTTGTCGCCCTCCCTCTCCAGGACAGCAAGCACCTTTAGGGCGGAGGCCAGGGCTTGCTCCTCTCTGCCCCTACAGGACACGGCATAGTGTTCACTCACTAAATGGTTGGCAAATGGACTGATGAACCTTTGCATGTAAGGAAAATACCCCACATAGGATAAGCATTCATTAAATACATACTGAATAAACAAATGAATGAACAATTCTCTAGCCATTGGTAATAACGTGTGAACATCTATAGACACTCAAATTTCTTCTCAACTAAGAGTTTCAAAATACAGATGCAAACTTTTCTCCTATCTCCTACTCTTCTTTGGAAATCTAAAACAAAAGAGAACAAGAAAATGCTGGTCTACACTCATCACCCAATTCCATAGACCAAGACGAGCTCAGACCTTATGATAATAGTCATATCTGGACAAATTCACATGACCCGTCTCTGCCCAGCTGCTATTAGGCAGAACTCTTACGGGGGAAGGAACAGACACAAAACTTTTAACTACCTGAGGGGGAAAACAGCGATTATTAAAAAGAGTGCAGGCTGGACTAGCTCACAAAACCTAAGGCAGAACTACAGTAAACAGGGGAACGGCAAGGCCTCACAGAACAGCGCCAGGTGACTCTGGACCTCAGCTCAGTTTGGGGCAGTATGTCTTAGGTTAACCACTGTGGCCAGTGAGAGGTGAAACAATGATTTCCCAGCCCATGCCACACGGTCACAGAATCTGGACCTCCGCTGTGGATCTTCATCTATCCTTCTACATATCACTGCACACAACCAACCCACTATCCAAATATCTCCAAAACATCAGCTCCGTAGGAACTTGCCTTTACACCTTTAAAAAAACTTTTTATTTCTCAATTCTAGTCGACATTTTTTATATTCGTTTCACTTGTACATTACAACTTAATGAGGCAAGTATTTATCCATTCATCGATACTTATTTGAGTATTTCTGCCCAATCACAGTTCTAGATCCTAAAGCAAAAACCCCTGCCCTGTGGTGGTGGAGACAGTAAACTAACACAAAATTCAGTGTCTGGGAGGATTAAGTGCTATAATGAAAACAACCTATTAAGGGGGGAGGGCCTGAGAAGGGAGCTAAGGCTATTTTAACCAGGAACATTTTCTCTTGGAAGATGACATCTAAGGAGAGAGACCAGATTAAAGAGAGGACACAAGCCACATAACTCTCTGAGGGGACAGCATCCAGGATGAGGGAAAAACAAATGCAAAGGGCCCGAAGGACCAACGTTCAAGGGACCACAAAACAACCTGGAAAAGGAGTAGTCCCTGGTGAAGGAAGAACACGGACAGGCTCCGAAACAAGAAAACACGGTGCAGCTAGAGAACAGTGAGGAAAGCGTGGTTTTCCAAAATGAAATGGGACAGTTAGGGGTTGGGAATTTTTCATTCCGAGCTGATGGGACGCCATGTTAGGTTTTTCCCTCATTCCAAACACACAGTTTTCCGTTGACACAGGTCTATGCCTTCTTATTCTAGGATGAAAAAAAATCACCTACAACAGCAAGTGACAGCATAATCCCTGCAACAATCCCTAGCACTATTATTTACTTTCTGACCATCTGTGTAAATACTATTATGCATCAGGTTTTGTAATCAGTTATAAAGAGATTTTATGTGATCGTTCAGGTGAAAAACGCAATTTTAATTTTCTCTGTTATAAAGCTTCTAAATCTGTGAATCTCAAGCAAGGTCAAATAATATTTGTGAACAAGCAAAAAGAAGTAAATAAATTTCCATTATTAATACCCAGCAATAATAGGATCAAGGATTTGTCATACAATAAGATACTATAACTCAATGAATAAAATAATACAAAGACTTGTACTAATGTAAGAATATCAGAATTACTTAATATCTTAATCATTTTAGTGTCAAACTCAGACCACTTAATTAATTTACTTTTTTACTACTTCTACACTATACATGATCTTCTTGTGACTTTAGTTTAGACCAATACTGTCTCACATTTCACTATGTTGCATTACCATACACTGCCAAAAAATAAGTATTTCACCGTACCACAACAGCACTAGTGTTACAGGAAATACAAGTCTCGGTGATTAATGACAGCACAACACCACACCACGACCTCTCCCAACCAAAACCCCTACATGCAATGCAGTGAATGGCATTTCCTTCATTACTCCCATTCTCTTCCTGCTGAATGACTCTTTTCCTTCTTTGCCTTCTAGGCCTGCACTACATCATCACCTACACTGCATTAACAGTCAGCATTGACAAGGCCTTGCCCAGCCAGCCTTTCACCTACCCTGCATCACTTTAAAATAAAACACAATAAAAATAAAAATAAAAATAAATAAAGCCTACGTCCTGGTTGATCTGAGAGTCATACATTTTGTTTTGAGCATTCTGTTTTGTTAACTATGATATATGATTAATGTATTTTCATGTTCACTGTAAAAAAATTTAAAGGCAATTTTTTTCCAGCAAGATATACAGGAAGACACGTATATGTCCCTTTTAAAACAAACCCACTGATAGGATTATAAAATATATTGTTTATGCTGCTGGCACTTCTTTTTGCTGCTGCTGCTGCTGCTGTTTAAACATTTTAATGAAACATAGCATTGTACTCATATCCTGAGGCTTTAATCAAAGCAATAGTTTTATAAATAAATAATCTGGAATCATCCAAAATGTCTCATAAAGGAAAACAATCTACTTTCTAAGACCAAGGAAGCCACCTGATGCTTGTCCTCAGTCTCCCTCCTCAAAAACCTGTTGGCACGTCCTCCTCCTCCTTCCCTCTTGGACCCTGAAAGAGGTACTGACTTTCCTTGACAGAGGTGATGCTTTCTGCTGTCTCCCGATGCTGTCTCCAACATGCTCCTTGCATCCTGCTTCGCTCAGGAAACTCTGCAGCTTGGAAACAATTTGCCCTCACATGTATCTTAAACCTTTCCTGGTTCTCTTGGTTCCTCTTTTCTCTTCACATAAACATGCTTACTTCTGTGTTTAAAAAAAAATTCCAAACTTATTGCTCCCATTTACACCTCAATTCCTTCAGAGTTAGCATGCGCACGTCCCAGTGGACTGAAAATGCCAACACCTTTCTTCATCCTTCTCTTCCTCGATCTCCTGCAGGCTGGGACTCTGCTGACCCATGCCTACTACACTGGCCCCTCCTATGTCCTTCCGGATCTCGGACTTACAGATGTCTTTCGCTTACTATTGCTTATATCTAAGCAAAGTGTGAACCCCAAATGAATTTCCAAATTAAAAAGAAAATTCTGATTTATCTATTTGACAATATTACCCCGAACTTTCAGTCATCAAGCATTCATACCCAAATTTTCATTTTACTTTTTCTCTCCATTACCCTTAACTATTCACATCCATGCAGACATTCACACCATTCTTTCTCTGCTAAACTTGGCTACCTAAAAAGCCTTCTGAATTTTCCGCTTAAACTGGTTCAGTAGCTTCCAAATTAATCTGTCTCTTATTTCTCTTCTGATTTGTTCAACAACCCCAGAAAAACTTCTTGAAACGTCAGTTTCAAACTCAAATATTTGATGGGAAAAAAAAGTTCAATATCATTAGCCATTAGGAAAAAGTAAATTAAAACCACAATGAGCTAACACTACACACCTGTCAGTATGAAGAATGCCAGACAGAACACAAAAAGCTGAGACCACTCTTATATTGATAGTAGAAATAAAAATGATACGGCCACTCTGGGAAATAGTTTGGTAGTTTCTTAAAAAACTAAACATGCAATTACCATATGAGTCAGTAATTGAATTCTTGGGCATTTATTACAAAGGAAAAAATAAAACCTACGTTCACATAAAAACCATACACAAATGTTGGCGGCAGCTTTATTCACAACAGCTCAAAACAGGAAACGGTCCAAACGTTCTCCAACAGATGACTGGCTAAACAAGCCATGCAGCAATAAAAAGGAACAAACTATTGACACATGTAACAACTTGGGTGAATATCAGGAGTACTATGATAACCAAAAAAAAAAGAATCAATCTCAAATGGTCACAAACTGCGTAAGTCCATATATATAATATTCTTGAAATGAAAAAACTGTGGAAAACGAATTAGTGGTGGCCAGGGATTAGAGGTGGAGTGGGGGCAGGGAGGATGTGGGTGGGCCCACAAAGGGTAGGGCCAGGGAGATCTCTGTGGTGACTGAATAGTCCTGTACCTTGATTCTGGTGGTGGTTACACGAATCTACACGTGATAAGATCGCACAGAACTATATGCATCCACTTCACCAAAGTCGACTTCCTGGATGTGATATTGCAGTTATGCAAGATACAGTCAATCAGGCCAACTAAGTGAAGGGTACAGGAAGGGCCTTCTATACTGTTTTGAAAACTTCCTATGGATCTATGATTATTCAAAAATAAAAGGTTTTTTTACATGGTTACATGCTATATTATTCCATTTATATAACATTCTCAAAAATAACAAAATTATAGAAATAAAGAAAATATTAGTGTTTGCCACCAATGGGGTGGCCATAGAGAGGAAAGAATAGGGCACTTCGTAAGGAAAGTCTTGTGGTGATGGTTACACAGATCTGTACATGTGACAAAAGCGCTCGTGCGCTCGCGCTCTCTCTCTCTCTCTCTCTCTCTCTCTGTCTCCCCCTTTCTCTCTCTGTCTCTCTGTCTCTCCGTGTTGCCAAGTCTTTATCTACCATTCCTTTAGCCATCTAAGCACCATAATGAGGATAATGGTACACCTGAATGTTCTGTAAAGGCCACACGTACATAGGACAATATATCCAGAGGCACGGGAGACAGAGAAAGAGAGAGAAAGCTTTTTTTCCCTTGTAAGACAGTAATAAGAACATTTTAGATTATGCTTAAGAGTGTATCTTTCAGAAATCTCCAAGCTGCAAATTATCCCCTACTCAGACAGGAAAAATCATTAGTTCTTCTCTACTTGAGTTAAGGCAGGAGAAACAAGATGAATCATGAAAAGCAGTCAATACAAAGCTTTTCCTAATCCTGTTTTTCATGAAAGAATTATTTTAAGTTTTGATGCATTTTTTTATTTAGAAATCCACAGTACATTAACCAAGTAAAAATGACCAATCGAGCAATTCCAAGTGCACTACTGTATAACAAAGACAAGCACATAATGCTCACAATTATTAATTAATACTCAAATAAATCTGTCTAGATGGTCTATTCTTAATTCATAGGATTTCTTTTCATATTTAGGCCAGCTTCTAAAATCATATAGAAAGACTGTAATAAATGTTTAACCTAGAATGCAGTTTAACAAATTCTCTTCACTCTCTAGAAGAGTCAGTTAGAGAACCATGGAAATACTGACACTTCACAGATGAGGACACTTGGCTCAGAGAGGTTAAGGAGCTCACCCAAGGGAACAGTGAGTAGACTGGCATTGCTGAACTTCAAAACCCAAGTCTGTCTGACTCCAAAAGAGAAACAAACCCTAATACTCCCACCAACGAAAATTCACCAGCTAAGACAAGACAGTCTTACAAAGACAAAAATTAAATAATATTAGTAGAGTGTGTTATCTCCAAATAGTTCATATATGTTTTTGTATGGATCAAGAAACATACATGTAAGAGACA
Source organism: Carollia perspicillata (assembly GCA_004027735.1). Classification (NCBI taxonomy): domain Eukaryota; kingdom Metazoa; phylum Chordata; class Mammalia; order Chiroptera; family Phyllostomidae; genus Carollia; species Carollia perspicillata. Next base: position 16,365 of record PVKM010022023.1, read on the forward strand.
ATATACTCTGATTTGCTCAACTTGTTACAATGAATATATAGCATTTCGTCATAAGAAACAGAATCCAATAAAAAATAACACAAAAAGGCAGTACTACAGTGGACAAGAACACAGATAATGGGGTTGTCAGGATTAAGTGATCTTTAGCAAGTTACTTAACCTCTCTGTGCCTTAGTTTTTTTGCCATCTATGAAGAAATCACTACACCTCACAAGTTTTCAGGTGTTAAGTATATGCACACTATCTGGCTTATAGTAAACAAAACTAGCCACTACTATTTCTATTTTATTGTTACTTATACGGGTACTTTACTGCAGTGCATGATTTTGAATTATCACTGACGTGCTGATTATCTATTATGTCTAGGAACAAGGAATAGCATGCCACCTAAGACACAATCAGCTTGCAACACAAGTGGAGTTTATGATGGTTACTTTAAAAAATATTGCCTATAATCACATATACATACTACTTGTTTTATGCTGATGTTTTCCATGTAAAGTATTATCTGGTTTTAAACAAATATGCCTTTGCTCACTATCCCCTATTACCACTCACTCTCACTGCTACAGCTTCCTATTTTTCTACACTTAAAAATCTACGCTCTTTTACTATTTAAAACACCTGTTGTTGTTGCCAGTCATAGTAATAGCATACAGCTTAGAGACGCATAAATGTGAAAAAAGTCCGTGTCAGTGTAGGATAAAAATAAACACTCATTTAAAAAATTTTAAACATTAAAGGCGATACAAATAGAAGACATTTTAGTTTCCCATGAAGAGTATAAGAAAGGCTATTTTCTTTGGATTTCAAGTTTTAAGGAAACATTTTGATATTTGATGCTATTGATACTGAAGTTATATTTATACTACTGTGAAATGAATGTGTATGCTTCAAACTATAACTATTCAGTACTATTTGTAATATCTAACATACCTTCAAAAGCTAGGATTAAGTAAAATTCACAAAATCCTTAAAATCCAACTCATTTACAAAATCAGTATAAATCTTTTTCCAGTTCTTACAGTTTATTATAAAGCTTTAAATCACGTCAAATTACTTACACTAAATGACATTTAAAATCAATGAATCAAGATGCCCTACAGAGTTTTAGCAAAGAGCAGGGTAAGCACATAGAGAAACGTTCATCTTTCACAACCAATTATGCTATATTATAAATACAATGACAGTGACATTGTGAATATTTTTATATGATATAACATTCTCTAACATTAACAATCAGGAAAGAATGACATCCTAACTATAAAATCTAAGTGAAGCGGATGAATGGCATTTCAAAACATCCTAAAGAGAATTTCTCTTGTGGGTCTGTGTATCACTCAGGGGGCCACAACTGGTATTTATGCAATGCTTATCAGGGCACGCAGAAGCTACGAGGTTTCCCATCCATTCAACCTGCCTTTAACTTGAATTACAGCTGAATTAAATAGGATATTATCACTGTGCAATTTTGGTAGCTGAACAGACTTTTCCATTACTGAACATTTGTGTATAACTTGGTACTAAATGACACTTTGCATTTTTAGATCCATTATGACCCATAACCTTCAAGAGTCTAATAAAGTTTTAATATTTATTACTTTTAAACTGGAAAAACTCCAAAATAACTCAGACTCATCTTTTGATCTTTAAATTCATGGGGAGAGGAGAATAAACTTGCTGACGACCGCTCATATCTAGGAGACCAATGCCACTTCATGAAAGGTAAAGTTATGATAAAAAATAAAATAAAAAGATCTTAAAAAGAAAAGGAAACACTGACCTAGGAACCAGGAGAACTGGCAGCCATGAATCACAAACACAAACAAGTCTTTCCTTCCTCTGAACCTGACTTTGCTTACAACATGCTTACAGCACAAGTCACATGTTATGACATTTCTTTTATGTGTTTATACTGTAAACTCTAGCGTAGTGCTATACACACATCAGGCACTCAATATAAATGTGATAAATGCACAGAAGAATGAATGGTTCCGTTTTACCTCTACCTAGTTGTGCAACTGCAACTGTTCTCTCCTGTGTTGCTAAGAGGCGTGGCCTTGGCTGTTGAAGCCAAAAACAAAGTTCAGAGTCACAGGCAAGAGATGCAGAAGTCAGAATAAAATCATCAATGTGCTACATCCATACAATGGAATGCTATTAAGCAAAAGAGAGGAATGAAGTACTAATACATGCTACAGCACAAATGAACCCTGAAAACTTTATGCTAAGTGAAAGAAGTCAGTCACAAATACCACATATTATATGGCTCAATTTACATAAACTACCCAGAATCGGCAAATCCATAGAGTAAGGAGATAGGGAAATCGAGGGTGAAAGCTAAATATTATAGGTTTCTTTTGGGGGTGATGAACGTGTTCTAAAACTGACTGGGGTGGTGGTTGCAAATTTATGAATACACTAAAACCACTGAATTGTACACTTTAAATGGTTGAGTTATCTGGTATGTGAATTATATCTAAAAAAACTGTTAGCAAGAAAAAAAGAATAGAGTCGCCAATTGAACTGCATTTCCACCTGTAGGAAGTGTTCTCCACTGGCCATTCTGGTATCCCCTTCGCCACGCCAAGCCCCCACACAGGCCTGGGTTCCCCGTGCCCACTTCACCCAGCGGAGAAAAGAATGTCAATGGCAGGTGGCTGCCAGATGCTCAAGGTTGGGCTGATGCTCAAGGAGGGAAGAAAACAAAAGAGGCTGAGGCCAAGCAGGTCACTGAGTTCCTCTGGAAGGAAAGTGGATGTGAGCAGAAGCTCTATGCTAGAATGGGTCCACACTAAGATGCACAGAGGTAGGAGAAAAGGCAGACAGCTTAAGTTATACACCAGGTTCTGGGGTAGGTAAATCTGGGCTCTTCCATCCACTGGCCTCCATTTTCTTTTCATCTAAAAAGTCGGGGTAATGACAGTATGCACACCTCAACGTTAGTGAGAGGCTTCAAGTGGCCGATGTACGTGGAGCACCTAGCACTGCTTAATACCAAGTAGGCTTTCAAAAAACTGCTACCACTGCTATTAGTATTATTAATAATACTGTCTCTTCAAAACTTCTTACAACATCATTTAGGACCATCTGCCCCAATTAGATTACAACTTCCAAATATATTCAAACAGAAGATAGCACAGTAGCACTAATAGATAACAGACACTAAACCCGTTTTCAAATAGACAACCTGAAGCTGTGTAAGATGAATCTGTACTTGGTTTCCTCTCCTTTAACAGGATGGATAATACTTATTAATTCCCCAGGCATGTGAAATCTAAACAAAACAGTTTAATCAGTAATTCACCAAAAAAATAGAAAGATGTCACGAAAAGCATTATAAATCCTTATTTAAAAACTTTTCTAGGTCAAAATGTGATTTTAAATATTCACACACACACAAAAGGCAAAAGCCTCACTGAAAAGCAGGTCCTTGGTGGGGCTATAAAACTGTCAAGTTTACCAAAGAAATCTTAGATTAAACATTCTTTACATAGGTGAAAAAAATGAAGTTACAAAACTTAGGGGAAATGCCAGGAAAATGTTTGCCTCTGAACAGAATTATACAATGGAAGAAGCCCAGAAGAAAATAATGCAATCTGGCTTTGTTCATTTGTTTTGCTTGATCATATTTTCTACTTGTAGAAGGAATATTGGAATAGGAGGCCAAGAACAAAGAAGAAATGTAGCTTTTCAAGTGAAAAGCCACCAAATAGGACTGCATAGATTGTTTCCATGCTTGGTTACACATTAGATTCAACAGGGAGGCCTTTAAAAACATCCACACCCAGTATTTATTTGTTAGGTGGGGAGTGGGAGTGGGGGGGGGCAGGCATTGAATGTGAAGAACAGCTGGCGTTGACAACCACTGAGTTAGCTGCAAAGAGTGTCTGCCAGGTGCAGGACAAAGCCTGGCATGATGCTGTAAGGATGATAAACATCTGGTGGACACTTTCTGATGAATGCTTTGCAGTTTTCTGTTTTGAACTGTGATGCGGCCACCTCCTCATCACAGCACCAGAATCTCTTTCAGGTATCTGATCATCTACAAAGTTAAACACCTTCAGCAATGCACATTTAAAGCCAACTGAGAAGTTTTCGCTGAATCAAGTACCTTTGATGAGATTCTAAAGGACAGGATTTTCACTATTTAGCGTAAGACCTAATGTAAGCAATTCTTCTTCAAAAGGAGAATTTAGGTTTACTGAAGCAGAAAACTAAAAGCTGTTAATACAAAGCTGTAATTAATGAGTATTATAAATCATAGCAGCGCATCTATGATTTCAAGTTTGTGGGATGCACTGTGTGCACTGCACAGTAATTCAACAAAAAGTGGCCTCCCGCATATAATTGCCTTTCTTGGAGAAAACCAATTTGATCCCAAAAAGGTTGGAAGGAATGCAGATAATTACACACACTTACAAAACAATCGCCTCCTGCTCTCCAAAGCCAACTTTAAAAAGTATGCTTTTATTTTAAGCAAAATAATTTTTCTTCAGCTATGCCTTTTTATATTCAATATAATAGACTAGTAAAACCAAATAGTCACATTTGCCTATTTTATATATATAATTAGTTATTCTGAGACTTGAACATTCCAAGATTTCATACAGATTAAATTCCTATACTCCCCCAATAGAGGATAGGGTAGGCAAATTGCCCCAACATAAAAATACAAATCAAAAGAGATTTTAAAGACACCATTCTTATGATGTAACAAGCATCCAGAGAACCCTGCTGGGAAGCCACTCAATGGTAAAAGATGGGCAATCTCTACTCCACCCATGTTAGGAGAGGACAGCCCCAGCCAGAACTTTGCTTTAATGCACAAGCGGCCTCTATAGTGAGAAGCCTGTCTGCCCTCCTTGGCCAAATTCACACCTGCAGCTCCAGTTCTGTCCTCAAAGTCTCTTCCTCTACCCCACATCGAAGTCATCTGTGTGGTAACCGACTCCAGAATAATGTCCGTTTAGTGTAGTCTTTGTTTAGTTTTCAAGGATTACCTGGTCAGCAATGACAGTTCCCCAGAAAAGCAGCACACCTCAGAACAAGTGCTCCAGAATAAATGGCATCAAAAGCTGCTATATAATAGCTAGCATCTTTAAGAATATTCAGCTTAAGTTGTCCTTTCTCTCATATCTTAAATAAAATATGGAAAATTCAATTTTTTATGTATGTAATAAACTATTATCATTGCTCACAGAAACTCTCTTACTAGAGTGTATGCGTAATTTTTTCAAAGGAAAGGAAGGTATAGTAATCTGATGATTCGCCTAGCTCAGTTTAACTTTAGAACTCTCTACAAAGGCGAAAAGATGTATATCACTGTTTAGCCATTCTCCTTGGGGAACTGTGAAGCACTGACCACCACTCACCTGCTGGGAACCCACTTTCAACACAAGCAGACCGAGTGACCATCTGCAGTGCCGCCCGCCTATTCCAGCAGAGCACTGGATGGAGGGTCCATTTCTCCTTCCTCACCATCCTTCCAACCTTAGCTCACCTTCCCTTTCTCTGTACCTCCAACTCTCCCTGAACTGCTCTTTCATTACTACTTTTTCTGCCTTACTTTGAACCCATTCTACCTGCATTCTTCTCACCGCTTATTTTTCTCTAGACTCTCTCCAGCCTCCGCCTCTTCTCCACGCTACCCCTTCTACCACCACCCCGACCTCGGCCTTTTTTCCCTCTGGCCCTGTTAGCCCTCTCCTCCGGGCCCTCTGGCTCTTGCTTTGGCTTCGGCCATCTCCCTCCACTATTTGTTTCCCTCCCTC
>PVKM010022024.1:0-22891 GCA_004027735.1 Carollia perspicillata
ATATGAGCCGACAGGGCCAACAGGCTCTGACAACAAGGACATGGGCTCGACCAACTCTAACAAGAGAGGAATTAAAAGAACCACAAAGCCACCTCTGCCAGCCACAGGCATAGTTCGGTTCCTCCAGTTTGTTCCAGAACCACGGGCCACATGGTCCCTGGGCAGGTGAAAATCATCACCAGAGCGTGTGTATACACAGCCTGGCTCTTGGCTCTCAAGGGTTAGCGGAGTGCAGACAGCAAAACACGACTCCTTCCTGTAACCAAATAGCCCTGCGATGGCGCTCAGAGAATGAATAATGTAGACGAACAACCAGGGAAATGACAGGTGGCCCCTGCCTGTCTGTCCACACAGATGAGGTGGGCGAGGCCACAGAGACGAGACAGGAGAGTTCTCAGAGACATGAATTTTTTAAATTAAAACACTCTCGGGGTTTTGCCAGAAGGCCTTGTAACTGTGATCTCCCAGACCCACGCCGCTCTAATGAGCCCAAGCAGAAAGTTTCAGCTGCCACAGGCGCCTCACATTTCAACGTTCTTCTGCTCCCATACCTCCCATGATTGCTCGGAGCGAGACTGCCTGACTGGCCTTGGATTTGTAACCATGGGCTTGTCCAATGGCTCCTGCTTTAGTCAAACAACCTGCAAAGTGCGTGTGTCAGCAGCCCTGTTGAAGGGAGAGAACCACGCCCCTTGCAGACCTGTCCCCCTTGCCTGTGGCACATATTAAATATTGACAGGCCTGGGAAAGGCAGCCACCTCCAAGGTCCCCCAGAACCAAAGGGACAGGACGAGGCCCCAGGACCACGGGCACTCACCCAGCCTGGGCGAGTTAGTTGAAAGCCAGCCTGTGGCGGTCCACACGCATCTCCAGGAAACACGGCAGAATGCACTAGTCCCTAACAACCTTCATCCCTCAGCCCATTTGTCTTACAAGTAAGAAAGCTGAACTTGGAAGAACACTTTTCTACTGTAACTGGGGAACCGAGGTTTGACTTTTATAAAAATCATTGATCTCACCTTCATTTTAAATTGGGTATTACCTGAGTGTCTACCTTATCCACTTTGTAATTGGACGTCTCCAAACTGAGGTTTGTCTTTCCAACTTGTTCTCCTATCAGCCGGCCTAGTGCCTGCGCTGTTTGCAGTCGAGGCCCACTGTGCCTGAGCCCTCGCCGGAGCGGGCGGGCCCCGTTATGGAGGAAAAGGAGGTGGGCTCTGCCTTTCTAAGGCTCATTCCGGCTGAGTTCATGTGAGCTAATTACATGGTCAGCAAATCTACACAGACAGGGGGAACATCAGCTGGCTGTGAGAATATAATAAATAACCCGGTGAAGGAGCGAATGAGAAGCATTGAGCGTGTAGCCCGTGTTCGGGTGGTAAGACCGGACCCCAAATGTCCAGTGAGCAGTCCCCCCAGTCACCCTGGCGAGGCCGTTGGGAGCTCAGGGCCCCAAATGGGTTTTCCCCACGGTCTCCCTGAGGACTGACTGAGAAGGGGACAGTGCCGATTTGGGGGGACAGCTGAACGCCTCTCCTGTGTGTCTTGCCCATGCCACCCAGGCAGCCTCAGACTAGCCACCCCCCTACCCCCCCCACCAAACCCTGCCCGTTTCTGTCCTGAGATTTTCCACTTTGATCTGCTCCAGTCTTTTTGTATTTGGTCGCTGAAGCATTTTTATAACAGCCTCTTTCAAACCCTGGTCAGAGAATCCCAACACCTGCATCGCTCGGCATCGGCCCTGCTGACTGTGTCCTCTCACTCCTGCGGGGCTTTTCCCGGCTCTCGGCCCGAGGACTGACTGTCCATCACATCCTGGACCTTTGGGGTGTCATGTCACAGACTCGGGTTCCGGTTGGAGCTGTCTGTGTCAGCAGCCCTCCCCCGACACAGTGCCACGTGGGTAAACGGGTGGGGAAGCACAGAAAAGGGATTTAACCTAGTTTACAACAAACGCCACGTCATCCAAGGTTTTAGAGGGAATATCTGCTCCTTGGTTGGGCGGGCGGTGTTTGAGCACCGGCACGGCCTTGGGCACAGCAGGGTGCGAGGGAAGCCCAGCCTGGGGCTCATGCCTGGAGGAGCTTACGGTCTGACCGAGGAGGCCACCAGAGAAACAGGCAACAGTGAGACATGGCTCGCTGCGTTTCTCCGTAGCCCCTCATAGGACACTTGGCCCCCAAGACGGCCAGTTATGCACATTAACTGCGACCTCTCCTGGTTTTCTGTTAGCTCCTGTGTTGATCAGATGTCCCCCTGTATTGCACTAGAGTCACCCCAGTGAACTCTCTGGGCCTGCCTCATGGATGGGATGGCCTCTTTGTAAGGTGGCTCTGTCTCTCACAGGCCATTACATATATCTCACATATCTCCATTCTGATATGCAGGACCTCAAACGAGTGCACGACTCGGGTTTGGAAAAAGGGGATTCATGAGTATAAACAGTAGGGACTGACTGCCTACTGTGAATAGCACAATAACGCAACCAGTACTTACCCTGACAAGGAACAAAGTAGAAGTTTGCCAGTGCAGATACGCTGGAATTCAAGGTCTGATGAGCAGGGCCTTTGAGGGCAATTTTAAAAATCTGGTAGCCGTAGAGAGATGAGAATGAAGGCAGAGCATGTCTCTGTGTGTGAATGCACACGGGGGTGTGTGTGCATGTGTGTACACGTGCACATGTATGGTCATGTGTGTGCATGGGAACATATGTGATTTCACAGGAAAGCACTCAGCTAGTGTTCATATCACAATCCAGAGAGTCCATCCCTCTGTTTTAAACACCCGTTGTTATATTGTGTACCCTTTTCCACTTGAATAGAAATTGTGTTTTCTTGTTTTATAAACAAAATCTCCCTGAAACCATTTGAATCAAAGCATCTCCAGGGCCCCTCTGCACCCTGGCCATCCTTCCAGGGATTAGGTTGCTAAGGAAATGCCATGGTGACGTTCTTACCACAGTTGTGTGTCTAAACGCCCCTCGATCCCCAGGATGGTAAAAGTGGGACATTTCTTGTCAGGCTTTCGGCCAGGGCGTGTTGACAACTGAGATTAGGGGCCCAAGTGCCCGAAGACCAGCCACCTTGGAGGGATTTTGCACCTGGTTTCTGAGGATCTCTGGCTGGCTCTCAGCTTGGAGCATAAAAGGGATCAGAGATGCGGGCTTCTCTGCAGAGGACCCCACCCCGGGCCTTCCAGGGCCCCTGTATGTGCGATGTGGGTGAACGCAAAGCCCAGACAGTCCAGCGGCACTGGAGCAGAGCGGGGAAGTCGATGCAGTGTTGGGGGCAGCAAGCAGCCCATTGCCCAAACAGGACAGCAGGCCCCCAGGCCCCCAGTGAGCAGGGGGAGGTAGCCGAGAGAGGACCATCACACACTGCTGGGCAGCTAGACCGCTTGGAGTGTGCCTGGTCAGGGGACTGCACCTGAGAGACGCCCACGGTGACGGTCCCCAGAGACACGTCAAGAAGCCCCATAGTGAAGGGTGGCCATAAGCACCTGCCTGGCAGCTCAGAACGGCCCTGTCCGTCTCCTCCCACCCCAGACTCACCCCCAGAAGCCAGAAGCTGAGGGTGACCGGGAGGGTGGGAGAGCTCAGCAGGGAGAGTGGGGACGTCCCCCCACACCAGCTGGGAAAGAAGTGTGATGTGACTAGAGTCCCAATTATCACATGGATGGGCATTTAAGTTAGTGCCTTGAGACCACTGTTACCTACAGGTGTTGCAGGCAGATGCATGGTCACCTCTGGGGAGGGGAGCAGCAGGGAGGGGCATGGGGCTGGTGGGACGCCAGTGGGGGTGTCCCCGGGTGTCACAGTGTGGCCATTGACTGAGTGTCCATGATTCGTTCTCTCTATGTGAAACTGTATGTTTTAACAAAGTGACTACAGGACTTCCAGTGCCGGTGTGTGAATATGTGCGGCCAACTTGCGTTCAGGTGTGGGGAGCAGGAAAGACCAGGCCTGAGCGGACTCCAAGAGACAGCTGGAGCCACCAGTAAGTTGTGTTTGTGATTATATTCCAACAAGCCTGTGAGTTCAATAAATACTTGTTTATAGGTTAAGTAATCAGCATGCCAGATTTAGGCAAAAACAAACAAACAAACAAAAACAATGAACAATGTCTTAATGTTTGTCTTAGGCAATATTTGAGACATACACTAAAAAAATTATTTGGTGTTTATCTGAAGTTCAAATGTAACCAGCTATCCTATGTTTTACCTGGGCATCTAACCATAAGATAAAGGCAGGAAGGACCTCGCTGGCGAATCTGGCACCACAAAAGAGGGCCCTCCACCATCAGGCTCTGTGGGCCCCGGGCAGGCACGGGGTGATGGTGGCCAGAGCAGGCAAGGGCCAGGCCTCCACACACATAGCTGAGGCTGCTTAAATGACCCTGCAGGACCATGGAGACCTAGTGGAGGATAAATGGCTATAGAAAAATCAGAAACGGGTCTTTCTTGCACCAGGACGCGGTGAAGTGAAATTTGTAGCCATCACCGAAGTGATGTGTACCATTCTAGAAAGCAAAACCAGACTTAAGGAAGGGTACAGCAATTTGTCCTGCCAGTGGTTCAGCGTCCCTCAGCCCCCGATCCCTCATCTTGGACCTGCCCAGGGAGATGTACGAGCTGGTAGTTTCAAATCACAGACCAAAAAGCCCTGGATGCCTCTCTCAGGCCCTTCCGGAGCATCCTATGCCTTTACAGTTCCACACGCAGTTAGGAGAGAAGGACCATTAGGGTTCGGGTTTATTTCACCAGTCCAAGGGTGCTTTACAGGTAAAGTCTCCTATGCGTAGGTAACTACAGAACTCACTGGAGATGTCTCCACAAAACTAGGGAGTCTACACCTCGCAACCCTCTGTGCCTCACACTATGCTCAGGGGACAGGCCCTCTTTTCTACATAGGCCCTAGAGCAAGTACGAGGTAGCTGGGTCCTCGTGTTTGGCCAGCAATCCTCCGAAGCCATTGACTGTCAAGATTCACTCTTCTCCTGAGGGTGCAGAGGAGCTGATGGCACGTCCCCGGGGCCCTGGCAGCGACCAGGTGGCAGGAGGAACAGGAACGTGTGTGACGGGGGGGACCAGGCCACGGCCTCCACAGTGAGGCCTCTCTCACGGTGCCTGGGAGACTGAGGACTGTGGTCTGCCAGTCCCTGGACCAACCAAGAGAAGGCTTCCGCCTTGGACGGGGCACTTGGAAGTCACAGTTAAGGTGCCAGGAAACCCAAACTGAGCATCCTCTCATCCGAGTAGCCATCTGCCTGGCTGCCCAACACCACTGCCAACTTGCATGTTCACACGAGAGCCTGGACAGGCAGGCATTATTGGTGTGCTCGGTCCGGGAGCCATTGCTGTGTCTTTCTTTGAGTGACATGGGATGAAAGAAGTGGACTATTTACAAGCTGGAGCTCCTGACCCCCGGGGCTGGGAAGCCTGGTGGCTCTGAGCCTCCTTTCTCCCTACCGTGCTGTGAGCGGCTTGGCCGCACCAGCAGACTGGCCCGGGGAGCTGCCTGTCACCACGGTGGGCTCCCCTGACACAGGAAGTCCTGTTCACCCCTGCCAGCTGCGGGAGGGCCCCTGCCTCCAGTCTAGGAAAGCAGACACATCCCTGACTTGGAGGAGGGAGAGGCCTCCTCCACGGTGCTCCCCGTCATGTCATCGGGCATCTGCCCATCGGCACGCCACACGTTCAGCTCCCCGAAGGTGCCCGTCTCGATCATCTCCTCCTGCCAGGGAATGGAGCAGTTGCCGGTGGCAAACTCCTGGAAGAATTCCGTATCCGCTTTGTCAAAGACCACACCCTTGACTGTGGAAAAGGCCCCTACGTCCTGGATGTTCTTTGCATAGACAGTTCTGGAGTCTGGGATGAAGGGGGGTATCAGCATCCCTGTCGGAGGACAGAACACACAGATGTGAAACGACGCACAACGTTAGGAAACAGCCATCTGCCGAGGAGTCCTCCCCGATGGGCGAGCAGGGCCACGCCTTGCCCCGCCCTGCCTGGACGGCTGTCGGGGCTGCTAACACAGAAATCAGCACACCTGAGGGGGTGCTGGGCATCTCCCACGGCCCCAACCGGAAGGACGGCGTGTTCTCGCCTCACACAGCCACATCCACCGGCAGTGCGACCCTAGACACGCGCCCTCGTGCCGGCCCCCACCCCCGGGAATCGCCGTCTGCCAATCAGACACCTGAAACCCAACAGCTCAGAGCTGAACTCCTCATCGTCTTTCCAAAGCAGCTCTCCTCTCTAAGCTGCTCAGGGGCCATGGGTTCTCCAGTCGCCAGACACAGATCTTTGGTCACCCGGGACCCCCACCCAGACTGACCCTGCCTTCCTCTCACCCCTCACCCCCATCCCTCCTCTCAGCTCATGGTCCCCGGTGGGCCAGACCGTTGCAGTGACCTAAGGGCTGACTCCCTGGTTGCAGCTTCTCTTGGTTCTGACCTCTCAGAGCTGTATGACCTCACCCCACCCTGGGCCGGCCTGGACAGCTGTCCTGGCGGAGGGAGCCCATCGTCAGGTCACCCTGGAGCCGCCTCCGCTCTGGCCCTTCCCCGCACGAGTACCGTCTCTTACTGAGGCCTCCACTGCTCACTGCTCTGCCACCCCGGGGCTCCCGCCGTCTAGTCACATGTTGACACATCCCCGCTGTGAGTTCTGGACGTGTGGCTGCGTCCCACCCTGCTCTCCCACAGACACATGCACACGTGCGCACACACATGATCTCGCCCTTGACGCTTGATAACAATGCTAGTTGAATGAGTGAATGAATGAATGTCTCCCAGGCAGACAGCTTCGATCAGTCCTGCCTCGATGGGGATCCTGGGCTCCAGGAAAGGACAGGGCGTGTAAATGCAGCACAGCAGATTTGCGTCAAAAGTAAGCCAGCATCTTCCCTGCCTCTCTCATCCAACCTTTTCTGACCTCCGGCAGATTTCCCAAAAAGCCTACTCCATCAACACCCAGTCCGGGGGTGCGTGGGCAATGAACACAGGGCTAGAGGGTGGAGGCTTTGCCAGGGGGCAAGAGGGCAGCCACCAGAGGAGTATCCACCAGAGGTCCCTGCTCTGCTGACGCTGAGCCTAGCCTGGACAATACCAACAGGGAGGGTGGGTCAAGCAGGAGCCCCCCCACAGACCCACGCCCTGCGGGCCCCAGCCCCAAGGGCGTGCCGACAGTACCGGCCTCCAGCTGCCTCCAGTTAATGTCTTTAAAGAGGGGGTTGACACGGAGCCCATCGCAAGTCCCGTCTCTGAACCCTAGACGCTTCTCCGGGTCCTTCTCCAGCAGCCCCTCGCAGAAGTCCTTGCTGGCCTGGCTGAACTTGTCTGTGTACTTGACCGCCTCCGAGAGGATCCTGTGCTTGAGCTCCTTGTTCTCCACCTGCACAGTGGGACGCACATCACGTGAAACCCTTGCCGAATGAAACCCACCAATGTCACCAGAGCTGGCACCTCGGGCTCTAGGAGATGGGACAGCCCCTGCTGGTGCCCAGGCTGGGCCAGGGCTCTTCCCAGAAAGAAGCCGGCCCCGCATTCACACGGAGGCAGAGGTGACGGGAACCTGAGCGTGCTCCCCTCCCCAGCATGGTAGCAATTAAAGGGCTTAGTAGCTCAGGTGGGTGGAGTGGAGCCCTAAAGGTGCTGGCCAAACTTGGGGTGTGGGGCAGCTCAGGGAATCCTGGTTGACACCATGGCACCTTAAATACAACCACTCCTTAGCTACCCGAGAAGAAAAAGAACAACAAAAATAAAAAGTCAACTTTGGAGACCAGAGCTGGTAGTGGGGGCTTCTAACTGGACAGACACCTGGGGGAGCATCTGTTCCACCTTGCTGAGTCAGCTTTACAGAACACAATTGGCCCACACCGTCGGCGACCCAAGCAGAGGGTCTTAATCAGTCTGCAGAGACCCCCACCATTCCCCCAAAGTCCACCGTGCCCTCTGCAGCCTGCCTCCGCCTCAGGCGCACACTGACCTGCCTCCTCTCTCAACACAATAGCTTCCCTAGAATTTCCTGCGGTGAAGTCACCCAGAGTCACCCTTCCGTCTGGCTTCTCTTGTTGACTGTAACGATTCTGAGGCCTGTTCGTGTTGTGGGTGTATCGACGTTGCCTCCTTCCCGTCACTGCGGAGCTGGGCTCCGCGGTGCTGACGGACCGCATTGGGTTCGCTTCGGGCATCTCACGGGAGCTTGTGTACACCTCGCATGCTTACGTGCACGCAGAAAATGGGGCTCTGGCTGGGGTTGTGGGGCCAGCGAGGGCTCTCAGGTGGAAGCTGGGAGCTCCTGACGTGGCCCTGGCTGTTTCCTCTCATTTTGCTCTTCTGAGTTGTTGGAAGTCAGGAGAGGGAACTGGTTCCTAGAGTTCGAACTGCCATCGCAAAGACATGGTGACCCAGTGTGTCAGTCACGTGAGGGCTCTTTGCTCTCAGAAGACTGGAGACTTGGTTTGTTCCTGCAAATGTTGTAGGGGGGCGGGATTGGGGCCAGAGCGGGACACACTGGGATGTCCAAGCAGAAGGAAGTGCCGGGCCTGGCACCCACCAGGCTGAGGTGGGTGGGTCAGGTGCTGTGTCTAAAGACTGCAGTTCACCCCCGGCCCCCTGAGGCGCCTCCTTTCTCATCCGGCCTCCTCACTGCCAGTCTGCGGAGACGCCGGGCCAGACAGCACAGGAGGAGTGTGGGAGGCCAGGGTCAGGGCACAGCATGGGATGGGCACTGTCCTGCGGGACTCTGAACAGAGCTTCTGTGCTGTGCAGTGCCCGGTGCGGGGCCTGTGGCATCTTAGCATCGGGGGAGGGCATTCTTGGTGTCTGTCTGCTGTGAAGAGCTCGAAGGCCGTCAAAGGGACCTGGGCAACTCGGTGAGGCGGGGGAGGGGTGCTGGGTGCTGCTCATGGGGGTGCGTTTGAGAAAGCTCGGGCATCTCCTGCCCCGACTCTCGGGCAACACTCCTCAGTGTCGGGAGCTACATGACAAGAAATTGCTCTGTCCCCTCTCTCCTGTTCATGAAGGACCTACCACAAGAGGCCTAGTGCTCAAGATTTAGGCTGCAGCGACACCCGCTCCTATGACACCCCACCCAACAAGGAGAGTCACCGCAGGACAGCTGCGGGGCCACCGAGTAGCCCGCCTCGTCCTACCTTCTCTCCCCGAGCTCGGAAGGGTCCTCTGGCCGCGATCATCTCATACAGCGTGACGCCCAGGGCAAAGTAATCCACAGAAAAGCCGTACTCCTCACCCCGCAGGAGCTCGGGGGCCATGAAACCTGCGGGCGGGAGCACAGTGAGGACGCAGAGGTGCAGCCGCATGGCGGCGAGCACAGAACCGATGCTTCCAGGGGTGGGGGGCTCGCGTGTGACACTTGGGGCAGAAAGTCCTATGATGGGGCTGCAGCATCCCTGGCCTCCACCCACTAGTTAGTACCTGCCCCCCGAAAGTTGTGACAACCAAAATGTTTCCAGACACCGCTGAGTGTCTCCTAGGAACAAATCACCCTGGTTGAGAAGCACCTCCCCGTAGGTATGGCATGAAGCCTCATGTCCCCTTAGGCACACTGTGACGGACAGGCCGGTGGTTCTTGCTTGCCTCTCAGGTATGAGCGTGACCTGTGTAGTCATGAGGGTTGCAGACACAGGCACTACAAGATGCTTCCCTAAAGGGCACAGAAGGACAGATTTAAGTCTCCAAAGACCGAGGGGGAAGGGTTGTCCCAGGAACCACCCTGGAGGCTGAAGCTGAGGGGAGCCAGCCAAGGCCGGGCTCTGGGCACTCAGGGAGGCCTTGCTGTGAATTCGGGTATCGGCGCCCTTTAGTGGCACTTACTCTAGCTGACCCCATTGCATGCTCACTGTGTGGCAGGGGAAGGTGACCTCATTTAATCCTACTGACACCGAGAGGTGCCGTTACTTTTCCCTGTTATTCGGAAACTAACTCATCCATGATGACATGGATAGCAGGAAACAGAGATGATCCGGCCCAGGCAACTGAGCTTCGAACCGTTACATTGTCCTTTGTATGGTGGCTAAACCCACTATTACTCCACCTAATGGTCCTTCTGTAACTTGGCTTTCATTTGTAGCAAAATTATTCAGGCACATAAAGGATGAGCCAGTTCTACAGGACCTGTTTCTAAAAATAACAGTGCCCTGACCCTCCTCCTCCACCTCATCCCCATCTCAGAATCCCTCTAGCTTGGTTATTTTGGAATTAGTAGTATCCACACGTCTCAGTAACATGCTTATATTGCTGGTTTTGCAGCTCCCGCAAGGGCCTCCCCGGCTGACTCCTGTTCGGGAAGCTGAGGGGTCTAGTCCTCTTTCCTCCCCCACCCTGCCCACACTTCTCCCTCATCCCTCTCCTGATACGTCGTCTGGCTGGTCGGCTCTCAGCTTTCACTATTCCCCACTGGACCAAAAACTCAATCCCAGTTATAGTTCCTTTCTGACATGTTTTTACAGGTTTCCCCAGATTGCTTTATCTTTTCTTTCCTTAGCTTCGTTCTCTATGTTCTTACTATCAATTTGATGCTAAATTCTCTGACTATTCTCTAATACCTGTCATGTTCTGATATATGAAATATTTTATCAACTTCCTCCTCATCGGACAGTCTTCTGGAGGCTTCTGACCTGCTCTAATATGGATTCTGGTGTGCAGCCTGCAGCCTAGAATCTCCCTGTCATCGTGAAACTTTTTGTCTCTCTTTGTGTCCTCTTTCCTAGATACTCTGCTTTTTGGTTGAGTCCCTTATTTTGACCAAGTAGCTTCCTGAGGAAGGATGCTGAAGTGAGTTTTTGAGAACTTTTGTATCTGAAACTACCTTTATTTTGCCCTAATACTTAACTGATAGTTTGACTGGGTATAAAATTCTAGGTGGGAAATCATGTTCTCCCTTATTTTTAAGACATTTTTCCATTGTCTTCTCACAGTATTGCCCACATGTGATAATTACAATCCTTTTATGGGTGAAGAAGTGTGAGCAACTTCCCCAAGGTCACAGAAATAGACGGTCTTGGAGCCTGGCGTCCACCTGTGCAGCCCAGTGTTGGGTCCGTGTGCCTACGTACCATGCAGTCTGACTCATATGTTCCTAATCACGTGCTTTATGCCACTGTCTTGCGTAGAGGGTGTCATGTTCAGCAAAGCAAATAAGAACTTGTCAGATGGCTGTGTCTGGCTGGTTCCAGCCTCCAGGAGCTGGTCAGCTGCCCACCATTACCTCATCTGTTCCCACGCCAGGCCTGTGCCATGTGTAAGGTACTGGGGCCAGGTGCTGAGCTCTGCATATTGAAGGTCAGCAAGATTTAGGCCCCCATTCCTTAACTGCCGCTGTGTAGAGGCCAGGTCTGCACATGGAAAGGCTAGTTCCTAGGGCCTCTCCCTGGGGCCAGGGCAGGTGTTGCAAGCTAGGCACCGACTTCCGTGCTTGGATGACTTTAGACATTCTGAGGTAAGCGAAGCTGATTGCATGCATTTAGTTCTGATTCTTCCTTGTCCTCCATGCACCTGTGCTCATGGTGAGTATCTGAGAAGGCGATGTGCTCGGCAGCGCTGGCCACGCCGATGCGGCTGCAAACCATTTCTCCCCCAAGAGGTAACAGGAGTCAAACTCCCAAGAACCTCCTGGCCCTGAATACACCCCTGTAAGTTCTGCTTTTCAGGGAACTACATTGTCATCCAGACTGTTCAGACTCCTTGAAAAAGATGTGTTCAACGAACCACAACTTCTACTTTAAAATGGGGCCCAAGAGACAGGCCAATCAGACCACAGGGGTACAATCATCTCCTGTGACAAGTGACTCAGTGGCACCTCTAGTCTGTCCCACCCAACTCAGTCCCGAATGATGTGTCTTTCTGTACCCTGAGGGTCTCACATAGCACCTGAGGCAAAGCAAGAGCCAACAGCAAGTACTTGTTGTTTGAATGAATGAATGAATGAATGAATGAATGAACAAGTGAATGAACTAAGCTACCTCAGTTTCGTTACTAATTCTTCCACATGTTGAGTCATCTTCCCCTCCTGTCTGGAAACTCACTGGGGACGAAGAGCATGCCTTATGTCTCAGGTGTATCCCACTGGGCTGGCACAGCACTAGCCAAGGTGAGTCCCCTGTTTATGGCCAACCGCAGAGGCTCAGAGGCCCTGGCTGTAGCTGGGGCCTAGGGCTGGCATGGTGCAGAGGAGCCAAAGAAGGATCCAGAGGCAGCCCCCTGTGGCTCTGCTGGGTCCCCAGCCTCTGCTGCAGCTGTTCGAGAGTCAAACACTTCACCTGAGCCCAAATGCTCAGAGCCACGCCTGCATGCCCCTGTGGAGAGAACCACCCACCTGGAAAGCTTTGTCCCTCTGTTCCAAGTACAGCTGCTGGCCGGCTCAGTGGCCACAGCAAAGCCTATGGGGCCCTCTGGTGGCCAACAGGGCCCTTGCGCTCAGTGCAAACAAGGTCAGGCGATAATCCTTGAGGTCAAACTACTTTACATCCTAGTTTTGGAGTTTTCTGGGGCTTTCCCCTCATGATCTGAATCACCTTGACTCATGCCAGGAGTGGAACTCCATAGACTTTGGCTGAGGATCTAGAAAATTCAAGATTGGACCTTTCCCTAAATAAAGCCACAGATGAGGGTGGTGTACACTTTTATGACGGGTACCCCTCCCCCTCTCAAAAGCACACAGCCCAAGGATTGAGAGGATTCTGCAACACAAAACAAGAAAACCACTGAAAACTTCCATCACAGAGTGTGCTGCATGTTAAAACCAATAGCGATTCAGCAGGGGCAGGCTCCTGACGCAGCTGTGCTAGCCTAGTAACCAGTCTTTCCAGTTCTAATATTTACTCTAGGGGTGAGGGAGCCACTTCCCTATGAACCCCCAGCCCTCACCATGCCACCCACCCCGGGGTTCTGGGGACCCTGCAGAACCCCTGAGGCCTCACTCCTCTCCTTAAGAAAGGTGACTCCCATCCTTGCTCTCAGGATCTTACCTGGGGTCCCTGCGTAGCCCTTGGTCTTGGTCTGCCCTTCCTTCAGCTCCACAGCCAGCCCAAGGTCAGAGATTCGGACGTTGCCTGACAAGCAAACATGGGGGACGGTCACACACAGCTCCAAGAACAAAGGCGCCTGGTGTTTCTGGAGCCCACAGGAGCCAACAGCCAGCCTCTGCACACATGCACACATGTGCATGCACACACTACATGAACGTGCACACCCGCACAAGTGCTCACACATGAACACACTCATGCACATGTGCTGGCACACACACGTGCACATTTGCACATTCGCACGCACACTTCAAGGGGTGGGGGGTGAGGCCTCAGTGCCCAGGTGCTTTGCTCCCCAGACAGACCACAAGGGGACTGAGGGGTCCCACAGCACGTGCAACCTGAATTCAGAGCATACCCACCCAGGTTCACTTTTCCCCTCTGCTCTCTCTTCCCCAAACTCTGTGCAACAGCCTTTGATGATGCCCATTTTGTGTGTGACTTGGTGGCAGAAAGGGAGGAAAATCTAAAGGGATACTTCAGAAGCCTAAATCTCTGCTCATTTTCCGGTAAGAATCCCAGTTTGACTTCATAGAGAAGGCAGAAAGAAGAGAGTGACAGAGGGAGAATTTGGCCATAAAATATTAGCTGTTTACCAATAGTCCCAAACACTATAGACATCCTGGATTAACTCCTTGTAACTCTAGGTGCACCAAATTTCATCAAATCCAGCCAAAAATCTGCATTAGGAGATAATGCCATTCTACTGCAGAATGGCTAAGGGAACAATAAACAAAATTCACAAGTGTCCTGGTACCATTTAAAGCTTTGACAAGCACTTGTCAAAACCAGCCATTCCCCTACAGATGACCTGTGGGGCCATGCCATCCAGGGCAAGGGGAGGTGGGAGGGGAGGTCGGGGAGGGTGGCCTCCGCACCTTCGTCATCCAGGAGCACGTTCTCGGGCTTGAGGTCCCGGTAGACGATGCCCCTCTGGTGCAGGTGCTCTAGGCCGCTGATGATCTGGGCCGTGTAGAAGACGGCTCGAGGCTCCTGGAAGCCAGGGTTCTCCTCATCCACATTGTAGATGTGGTACCTGAAGGCAGACTATGCGGAGGCCTGTGCTGTTCTAGCCTAACTACCAGAGTGTGACCGCGGCTTGGATAAAAGTGCCATCTTGGGAAAGCAGGGGGGGCCTTGCAATCCCGCGTTGGCTCAGTAAGGTGTCTGGTCACTTGGGGCCTCAGTGTTTAGCCTTCAGGACCTGCTGGACCCCAGAGATCCCCTTCCCAAGCTGGGCTGCATGAGCCCTCCCGTCCCAGCTCCCAGGCGGAAGAGGAAAGGAAGCCGTTCACCTTAAGTCGCCTCCATTCATGATGGTCATCACCAGACAGAGGTCAGTTTTGGTTTCAAACGCATAGGCCAGAGAGACTATAAACCTGCTGTGTACTTTCGTTAGGATCTTCTTCTCTACCATAGCACCCTGAAAAGCAAGATGTCGAAAAAGTACCCAGGCTTAGGCAGGGACGTGACATTGCCATAAAAAAAAAAAACGAGTTCTGCAAACCAGAAAACGTTCTGATACACTAGAAACAGAATTGGAAATACATTTTAAAAGTAGTGTACGCTCTGATCAGTGTGGCTCTGTGGGTTGGGTAGGCATCGTCCCACAAAGCAAAAGGTCGCCAGTACGATTCCTGGTCTGGGCTCATGCGTGGGTTGTGGGTTTAGTAGTCCCCTGGTGGGGCACCTACAAGGGGCAGCTGATTGATGTTTCTCTCTCACACGGATGTTTCTCTCCCTCTCTTTCTCCCCCGCTTACCCTCTCTCTAAAAATAAATAAATAAAATCTTTTTAAGTGGTCTGCACAAAGCAATTGCAAATAACGTAAACAAACAGACATACAAATTAGTCACGTACAGAGAACTTCGGGTCTCCTGGAGCCTCCAGCCAACCAGCCTTAAAGGTGTCTGGTGAGGGAGCCGGCCCTGGTACCTGTCCGCTGCCGGCTTTCCTCCCCATCCTTCCGTTCGTCTAACCAATCATCCCGCCAGGGTCTCAGCCCCTTTCCTCCTGGCGGGGCCAAACAGAGGACAGCTGAGGTCCCAAGCCACTCTGCATCTCTGCTCATTTTCTATCTTTATTTCAAAAACCCATGATATCCATTTAACATGTTTTAAAAGTGTGCTTGGAAAAGAAAAATAGGATCCCTTTCTGAAGGAGGAATTCTTGATGTTGGAAGAGGCCTCTTTCTAGCCACATTGCAGGAAAAGATTTTGGGTTGAGTTTACTTTGTATTAAGTTCAACGGGGGTCCTGAACTTGGGGGAGGAAAGACTGTTGTGCTCTAATTGTTGGATTAAAATCATAGGCTGACAGCTCAGAGTCAGCCTGAATGACTGCTTCCCAGTCGTTCCTGGGGGGGACGTCCGGGGGAGGGAAGT
Organism: Carollia perspicillata; assembly: GCA_004027735.1. Lineage (NCBI taxonomy): Eukaryota > Metazoa > Chordata > Mammalia > Chiroptera > Phyllostomidae > Carollia > Carollia perspicillata. Next base: position 15,429 of record PVKM010022024.1, read on the forward strand.
CCCAGAGGGGGAGCACCATCCGGGAGCCCTGGGAAGGGCGCTCCGTGGCGGCTGATGTTTGCCCTGAAAAGCTGTGTTTGCCCCCAGTGCAATCTGCACCTGGGCGGCGGGAGGGGACAAAGAGCAGGCAGGACCCAACGCGCGGCTGGGAGACAAGCTCCTGAGACACTAAGCAGCTTCCACTGATCCTGCCTAAACGGGGTCTGACACCAGTTAAACGACAACCTGTCTGTGCCTCCATTCACCCCCGTCCCCGGAAAATGGTTGCACTCAGGGAATAGCCTACACCCAGCATCACGGACAGGCTCGGCCTCTCGTAAAAGACAGGCACCAGCCCTGGCTATGTTCCCTGTGTACTCTCTGTCACAGCAGAGCCAGGGCTTGGGAAAGTTCCAGGAATTCAGAGTAAAGAGTCCGAGAACAATCCCCCCACAGCCTCCCCCAGCACTGCTACTGTGTTTTGTGACGTTGGTGGAAACCAAGGATGACAGAATGTGGGGTGTCATCCACACCAACAAATACAAAGGCCACTTTCCAAGGACGGACATCAGCACATCTGTTTGTGTGCAGAGCACGAGGCTGATCATTAAGAGCAGCTGGACAAACTGCGCCACAGGCTGGGAGGACCACAGAGGCCACACACACTGCGTCCTTTGCCACGGCACTCCGGCCAGGCACTCGGCTGCGGTGCGCAGATGGTACTAACGCAGGTCAAGGGGACTCAGATGGACTAGAAACCAGCCAACGGCTGCACAGCAGGAGGGGCTCTGTGTCCAAATGGTGAGGCGAGCCAGCCAGCCGGGCAAGGGGCGCCGTGCTGGGCTGGAAGGAGCACCTGAGGGCCGTCCCAGCCCACCGAACCCACCTGCCCATCTGCCAGATCTAAGAGCATGCCCTCCACTGTGCACAACCGTGCTGCCCACCTGGTACCCTTTCCTTTTCTTCAGCCTCTTCTTGTTCAGCTTTTTGCACGCATACATCTTGCCAGTCGCCTTCATCTGGCAGGCCGACACCTCCCCAAAGCCACCTTTCCCCAGCACCCTGAAGTCCAGGAACCAGTCCTCCCCCATGGGCTGGGCCTCCAGCCACTTCCACTGCAAGAACCTCTGGAAGTGCAGGCTGCCCAGGTACTCTTGGAACGGGGCCTGGCTCAGGTAGGCCAGGGTGGCCTGCAGGAGGGGCTGGAAGAGCCCGTCCCCACTTGCCACGGGTCCCTCCCGGAGCTTTGCCACAGTCCCTTCATCCAAGAAGCTGCAGAAAAGCTTGGCCTGGGGGTCCAGGTACTCAGCCAGGATGGCCCGGGCCTTCTGTGGCCGGAGGTCATCGTCCGCCATGTCATAATCCTCAACGTCCTTCCAGAGCTCCAGGGCCGGCACATGCCTCTCGTCGGCCTTCAGGAACTGCTGGAAAAGCCGCTTGCCGATGGGCTGCTCCAAGCACACATCCTGGAACTCCAGGTCCAGGCTGTCCCGGAGGGCCTCACACTTGGAGAGCGGAGGCAACTTGAGCTTGGCCCGGTACTTCTTGTCCCGGGAGGACGGGGCGCTGCTCCCATCGAAGCTGCCCCGGGCGGCGATGAAGGCAGAGTTGGCCACCACTGTCTCCAAGGATCCAAAATCCATCCCAGCACCCCCTCCCACTGCTCAGGCCCCAGGGGCCATGGGCTAGCCCTCGATGCCTGTGTCCAGAGCGGGCCTGACCCGCTGACCTTGGCCTGTGCCCGTTCCCAGCTCTAGGGACAGGAGGCGTCCAGGCTGGTACCAGGACGACTGGGGGCCACACCGGGAGCCCCCGGGAGCCCAGCTGACACAGCTCAGGCTAAATCCCAGCCCGGGGTTACGGAGGGACGCACGAGGAGCCGCGCGCGGCAAACAGGTGCCAGAAAAAGACAATCCCCTAAGCCGCTCCCAGGATTAGACGGCCTGCCTGCGGGGCTCCTTCCTCGGAAACCATCTCTGTCTTGACAAACCCCAGGACCCCCCAGGAACACCTCACCAAAGCCCCAGAGGTTCAGAGTCCTTCTGAGCTGCCTTGTCCAGCCCCCCGGTCCCCTGGACAGCCGGGCAGACTGCCCAGTTGTTTCCTTGAAGGGACATGAAGCCGAACTGAAGGGAGAGGAGGGTCCCAAGGGAAATGTTAATTTATAAGGATTCCTGGTTCCTTTCCCCAGTGTATTTCACTCTTATCTTGAAGAAAAATAGGAAGTGAGAAGAAAGCCTGCTGTAAGAGGAATTTAGAGAGAGAGAGAGAGATGCAGGGCACAGCTTCCTGGGTGTCTGCCAAGGAGACCACTGGCTCCGCCGCCCAATCCGTAGGTGAGGGCTGACGTTTGTGCCCACCTGACACTGAGAGCAGCCGTGCTCCTTGTTGTGCGGCCGGCTCTGAGGACCTAGAGTGACCCCGACACCTGCTGAGAGGTTAGCTCTGCACCAGTTCTTTCCCCTCACCTGGGGTTTGCCTGCAAATCCAAAATGCCAAGAGAAGCATTCAGGTGAGATTAGGACAGGGGAGCAGGAGACCCACAAGCTAAACTCAGTGCTGAAGCCCCACATGGGGGTGAAAGGGGGATGAAGAGGCCTGGGGCACACCTGAAACACACCTGAGGGATACCCAGGACTCACCTGGGGTATACCTGGTGCACACCTGTGGCACAACTGAGAAACACCAGAAGTACATACCTGGGGCACACCTGGGACACATCTGGGGTACACCTACGGATGTCAGGTCCAACAGAAATGTCAGCTTCATGACATCACAGCCTTGCCCGTTTATTCTAGCACACAGGAGGTGCTCAGCAAATGTTTGGGAGAGAATACCAAGGAAGGAAGTAGGAAGTCGGTGTTTCAGAGACGAAGAATGCCGGAGCCAGAAGAGGCCAGGGGACCTCTCGGAGCCTCCATCTGCTCCACGGTGGGAGAAGAGTGTCTCAGAGAGCAGTGAGACTCTGCCAGTGGCTGCAGGACAGGTGGGAGCCTCTGCAGCATCTGGGGAGACGGAAATGAGAACACGCTGGCTGTGTGGCACTGCCCCCTGCCTCCCAACCAAGTGGGTTGATGGGTCCAGCCCATCCACTTAATAGCAGGTAACCTTGGGCCAATCGCTTTGACCTTGTCCTACGAGCCAACCAGATTTCAAACGGGGCCGTGGTGCCCTGGTGTGTGGTAGAATGGAGCACCCCCCCCCTTCCCCATCGTGTGTCCTGGGTCAGTGCTTCTCCACGGTACCAGGCAGGCAAACTGCCTGAATTCTTACTAAAATAAAGATTCTGCTTCAGAGGCCTGGGGCAGGTCTCTCACAGGCCCCCAGCTGGTGTTAACACTGCCCATCAGGACCCACTGTGAGAAGTGGGGTCTGAGGAAGACAGCTCCCACCAAGTTCACAGTGAGCTGCATTCTGGGAAGCAGAAGCGTTTGCTTAGACAGCGCTAAATGTGTTTCCTGCCGCAGGACTTATATAGAGATTTTAGAATGAACTTGACTCTCAAAGAGGAGTAAAGTCTGGTGACTCCCAAACTACAAGATGTTATTTCAATGTAAACATAACCATATTAAAGTTTATTTGAATTAAACCTTCTGTTTGGAAATAATCGTAGATTTGCATGGAGTTATCAGAAATGATCCAGAGAGATCCCTAACAACAACATTTTCCCAAACTGCAGCTGAGCATCCCAGCCAGGATGCTGACCCTGACCCAGCCCCCACACAGAGCGGTCCATGAACACAAGGATCCCACGTACAGACACGCCCGCCTCCTTCCCACCCCCACACCCTCTGCACCCCTGGTCGCCACTGATCTCTGTTTTTATAATGTTGTCATTGTAACATTCTATAAATGGAATCAAATAGTGCCTAACCATCTGGGGTTGGCTCTTTGCACTCAGCGTAACTCTCTGGAGACCCACCCTGGTTGTCGCGCGTGCCACCAGTTTTATGGCAAAGTAGTGTCTCTTCCACGGTGTGGAGGGGTCACCGCTGGTTTGACTGTGCCTTTGTTTCCAGTCCGGGGCCATCATGATCGAGTGGCTAAACATTCATGTTCAGATATTTGTGTAAATATAGCTTTCCATTTCTCTGAGATTAATGCCCGGGAATGTAATTGCTGACTTGTAACTCACTGCATGTTTAGTTTTTAAAAAACTGGCCAACGGTTTTCCAGAATGGCGGTGCCATATTGCTTCCCTACCAACAACGGGCGGGTGAGCCGGTGTCTCGGCGTCCTCGCGGGCATTGGGCGGCGGCGCTGGTTTGTACTTTGACTACTCTGACAGGTGTGTCGTGGTATCTCCCTGTGGTTTTAACCCGAGTTTCCCTAATGTCTACTGACACTGCGATCTTCCCATGTGTTTATTTGCCATCCAAACTGTCTCTTCGTGGCTTTCGACCATGTTCTGACCAGATTGTTTGCTGTTTTGTCGATTGTTTGCTTTTGCTTGCTTTTTTGTTGTTTATCTATCTTAGATGCCAATCCTTTGCTGGACTTGTGGTTTCCAAATACTTCCAGCTGTAGCTTGTCTTACATCCACTTCCATGAGCTTTCATGAACCAAAAGTTTTTTATTTGGCTGGAGCCCCACGGATCAATTTTTCCTTTTGTGAATTGTGCTTTTGGTGTCAAGTCTAAGAACTCTTTGCTTAGCCCTAGATCCTGAAGGTTTCTTCCCGTGGTTATTCAAAAAGTTTTATACATAAAAATGTTTAAATAAATGATCCATTTTAAGTTAAAAGAATTTTTACAACATATGAGACTTAGGTCAAAGGGTTTTTTTTTGTTTTGTTTTTTGCCAATAGATGTTCAGTTGTTCTGGCAAGGGCATCTTTGCTACAGTAATTGCTTTTGTACCTTTATCAAAAATCAGTTGGGCATGTTAGTGTGGGCCTGCTTCCAGGCTTTCTAGTCTATTCCATTGGTCTCTGTGTCTCTACCTCCCTCCACCAATGCCACACTGTTGTGATTTCTGCAGCTGTTTCTGTCTATATCTGAGAAATATTGGTCTATAGTTTTCTTTTTTTTTGTATTGTCTTATCTGATTTTGGTAGAAGGGTAATACTGGTCTTATAAAATCAGGCGGAAAATGTTTCTTCTTGTCTATTTTCTAGAAGATATAGTGTATAATTTATAATTCTTCATTAAACGTTTGTCGCATTCTCCAGTGAAACCATATGGGACTGGAGGTTTCTTTGTGGGAGATTTTTAATTATGAAATCAATTTCCTGAGTAGCTATAGAGCTACTCAGATTATCTATTTCAAATTGGATGAGTCATGTTTTTTGAGGAAATTTCATCTAACTTGTCAAATTTACAGAGTTGTGCATCTCACCCCCTTACCATTTTTTGAGGTCTGCAGGTCTGTGGCAATTGCTTGTTTCATTTCCAATATCGGTTACCTGTGTCTTTTTTCTTACAATAGGTTTGCCAGTTTTATTGGTCTTTAGGAAAAAACAGTTCTTTCTTGTTTTACTGATTTCCTCTTTTGTTTTTAATTTCTTGGCTTCTGCTCTCACCTTTTATTTCTTCCTTCTGTTTGCCTTTTCCCCTTCTTCTTCTTCTAGGTTTTTGAAGCAAAAACTTAAATTATTGATTTGAGACTTTTCCTTTTTCCTAATACATTAATTTAGTGCTATAAATTTTCTTGTTAATACTGCTTTAGCTTTGTCCCACAACTTTTGATATATTTTTGTCTTCATTCAGTTCTGTGTATTTTTTTTTTTTTTACATTATAATGTCTGGTGATACACTCTCCATTAGGAAAATAACATTTTGATTTTCCTCTAAAGTGGTAGACCAAAATAGTAACTTTCGTTATTGATATATTTTTAAAGTTTCAGCTTCAGAAGTTGTCATTTGGTAAAGTTGTGCGACTTTCAGGATTATTGCCAAGTTTGCGAAAGCCTTTAAGTTTCTTTCGTATTTGAGCTATAGGCTTTGGAAAGATGTGCTACTGCTGTGTGCACTGGCTTCTGACTCCGCCCATTTCACACTCATTCTCCTCCTATGCTCTCCTAGTCTTGTGGTTGCCGTGTGTCAGGGGACATGTTCATAGCGACAATAGGCAGTTGGCAGCATGTGAGTGATGAGAATATTCCAGGAAACTGTTACTGTGCTAGGGCATCCAGCAGAAACAAACCTACACAGCAAAATGAATGCAAATTTCCTAAACATTTCTCCTAAACTCACAGGAAACGAATCCTTAAGTCAATCCTCTTGGCCCCGCCCCCAAATGCCCATAACCACTCTAACGCCACCTGACAAGGGGAAGCATGAGGGATGGACAACTGAAGGAAAAAGAGAGAGAATAGCCTTATGTTTTAAGTGATTGTGGTTACAATATTTTACTTTTGCAACATTCATAAAAACACACAAGCACATGACTAGCTTGCTAGGGACCGCCTGGACTTAGAAAGGGCCTCGTGAGTTTAGAGGCTCCGAATGTATGAACTTCCTTAGCTTCCCCTTCAGTTCACCTCTGCTAATGAGTTCTGTGTATTTTTTAAAAAATTTCTCTTGATACTTCCTTTTTGACTCATACTTACTTAGGAAGTGGATTGTTTGATGTTCACATGTTTAAAAATATTCCTGTTATCTTTCTGTTAATAATAGCTACTTTGATTTCACTGTAGTTGTAGGACACATTCTGTATGACTTTTATTTTTTTTTCAGATTTATTGAGCTTTATTTTATGGCTCAGGATATAGTCTATCTTAATAAATGTTTCATGAACACTTAAAAAGAAAGTGAATTCTTCTTGGATGGGGGGGAGTATAAGGCCAATGTCAATGGCATTCTGTTGGTTGATGATGTTGTTGAGTTCCATGTCTGTGCTGATTTTCTATTTAGTTGCACTATCCATTTTTGAGAGCGGAATGTTGAATTCTCTAACTAAAATTGTGGATTTGTCTATTTCTCCTTTCAGTTCTCTCAGTTCGCTTTACATTCCTTTTTAGCTCTCTTGTTTGGTGCACACGCATTTAGGATTGCTTTATCTTCTTGGTGGATTGACCATTCATTATTATACAATGGCTATCTTTGGACATTTTCTCTGCTCTGTCTCCATTATATGATATTAATATAGCCACTCTTACTTTATATGATTAGTATCCAAATTATATATCCTGTTCCATCCTTTCCCATTCAACTTGCCTATATCATTATAGTTGAGGTGAGTTTTTTGTAGATAGCACGTGACTGAGTCATTTTTTAATCCACTCTTTTCATTGGAGTGCTTAGCCCATTTATACTTAATGTAGTTATTGCCATGTTAGGGCTCCAGTCTGCCATTTTTCTGTGTCTTTCTCTTCTTCTATTTTTTCATTTGTTTTCTTTTCTCTCTCTTTCTATAGGTTACTTCAACATTCTTTAGACTTCAACTTTAATTTATCTATAATATTTTTAGTATATCTTTTTTGTATAGTTTATTGGTTACCATAGACATTGCATTACACATACATAACCTTTCATAATTTATAT
>PVKM010022025.1:0-22118 GCA_004027735.1 Carollia perspicillata
TCCAATAGCCAGGAATAGATTATCCTCTTAGATGTCCCCTGCAAACCTGTACTTCTTGTCAGTCACTTATATATGTCTTCCTTAAGTCTATATAAGAAAGAAAAGGATGGCTTAACTGTAAGATGTAAGTCTGTTTCGTTTAATCATTTTTTATTGTTATTCTATTACAGTTGTCCCAATTTTTCCCCCTTTGCCGCCCTCTGCCCATCCTACACACCGCTCCCACAGTCAATTCCCACACTGTGGTCCAGGTCCATGGGTCACTCATACATGCTCTTTTGACTAGTCCCTTTCCCTTCTTTCCACCATTATCCCCCTCCCCCAGCCCCGCTCTGGTCACTGTCAGTCTGTTTCACGTTTTCCATGTTCCCATGCCTGTGGTTCTATTTTTTCACTCATTTACTTTGTTCACCAGATTCCTCTTATAGCTGAGATCATATGGAACTTATCTTTCACTGACTGGCTTATTTCACTTAGCATAATGCTCTCCAGTTCCATCCATGCTGTTGCAAAAGGTAGGAGTTCTTTCTTTCTGCTGCGTAATATTCCATTGTAAAATGTATCATAGTTTTTTGATCCATGGATCTACTTATGGGCATTAGGCTGTTTCCAGCATTTGGCTATTGTATATAGTACAGCTTTGAACATAGAGGAGCATAAGTTCATTTGAATTGGTGATTCAGGATTCTCAGATTTAAGAACTGCAGCGTGTCAGCACCTTATCAGTTTGCTGTTTAAAAAATGGTTTCAGATCCAAATGAATATGGACTCTCTAGATCTAAATTCCCATTCCTTAGATAAGGTGTTAATCTTTTTTTAATTTAATTTTTTAAATTTGTTTAATTGTTGTTTAAGTACAGTTTTCTGTCTTTCACTCCTATCCCAATCTTGATGATTGAAAAGCATTCTATGGCCAGTGAATAAAAGCTTGTGAAAAATTGCTCTCTTTCAATGTTAAGTATTCCTTCCAAAGTTTGCTTTACCCAATTCTAGCCAGGTATGCAATTTGCTTATTATTTTCTCATTACACATAAACATTTGCAGTAGTTTACTTTTACCTAAACTATTCATGTTATCATTATACTTTCTTTAACTATCAGATTCTTATATTACTTTAATGAACACCAAGCTCCCTATTAAAAAAGTCATATTTCTTTGATTTCATTATAACAATAATTACTAAAAAGCATGAAAGTACTAGTTTTCCAAATGAAATGAAGCAGAATCTGAGGTGTAAGAGGTTAGTTGAGCTTGAAGCTACATGAGTGAAGATCTTTGTTATTTTTTCCATCAATGAAGCAAATCTCATTTCCTTTCTGTTCATGACTACTCTAAACATGTTTGACACTATTTTTTATTATATTAATCATAATATAGATTAAATATAAAATGAAACCTTAGTTACAGTGGTAATAAGAGAATCAAAACCATATGAGGCATCCTGAACTGAAGAGTGAGAGGTTAGCATACACATCAAGATACTTGAAATCTGCCCCTGCTTTTAATTTTTGGTGTCTAATTCTAAGGTCATAGGGCATACAACTATGTCCACAAAGGAAACCTATAATAGGGAACTAAGATCTAAGCATTCTGCATATACAGAATCATCTGAACCATCAGAATGAAAGTCCGGAAAGAGGAATGTACATAAGAGCCCTCTGTCCTTGGAGATGTATAAGGAGTCGAGAATACGCTGAACCTCCTGTAGATGGCTCAACCACTTAACATGAACAGGATTCTGGAAGGATTTGACAAACATCGTGATTGTACTCCTGATACACGTCATGTGTTGAAATCCTAGCACTTGGAAGTATACAGAAAGCACTGGATAAATGTCTGCGGACTTAATTCAATCTCTAGTGATCCGGAAAGTTAAAGACCAGGCAGAGATGCACAGAGAGGAAAGGAATGGGAAGTAGACTAATCATTCCCTGAATAAATGGTAATTTAATTGTTTCAATTAAGTCAAGCTTTTTAAGCTTAATTTCTGCAATGTGCAATGTACTCTTGCTCTATTGTTTCTACAGCACACGAGCACCTTCATTTAGCCTCAATGATGAATGGCTATCTCTGTTTTTCCTTCATGACAGGTGAATGACAAGACTTGCAGGCGCTTATTCTGTAAATTTTGTTTTTGCTATGTTTTAATATTAAGCACTGGAGAATTTATGATGTAACACAATGGTTCTCAACTGGGGACAACTTAAACCCAATGGGATAATTAAGCCTGTCTGCAGACATTTCTGGATGTCAGAACTGGGAAGGTTCTACTGGCATCCAGAGGGCAGAGGTCAGGAACGCTGCTCAACATCTCACAAGGCGCAGGGCGGCCCCCACAGCACAGAAAGCGTTATGCATCCCAAAGTGTAGGTAGTGCCAACATTGAGGAACCCTGGTGTAAAGTAAGCCCATGCACATACAAAATACATTTAAAGAATGTTGCCTTCCACTGTGTTATTTTAACCTCCACCAGATGTAAATAGCTACCTTAAAAAAAGTGAACACCAGGTTGTCACACTTACGGAAACAATGCTGTTATCGGATCGAATAAAGCTACAAAGGTAGTTTACTGAATTTTCCCCAGCAGATGTTACCAGAAATAGAAGTGATTACAGAAATTTTTGAAGCGAGACTTACAAGGATATCCTACTGATGTTAGAACGGCAGCCTTTTTTTCCCCAGACATCCTTGAGAATATGAAGTCCTGGTTCTACCACTGTGGGTGGGATCTTGTATAAGTTATTTAACTCTCTATGCCATGATGACCTCACTACACATTCGAGGTAATCAAATTTTATGGCATAGGGTCATGATGATTTAATTAGATAATGCATGTAGCAAGATAAAGATTATGTAGGTTAAAAGCAGTTCTGGAGGAAATTTCCCTTTTTTTTTTAGAAAAAAAATTTGATAGGTAGTTTTAAGGAGGGTGAGGGAGGCCTCCAGGTCTTGGTTCATAAAATTTAGGAGTGGAAAGGATTAGAGTAATACATGAGCAGAGGGAGTGAAGGGAGAAAGGAGATGAGCAAGAGGCTGCAGACTGCAGAGGAAGAGGCCAGTAGGAAAGCCAGGACTTCAGTAAAAAGGGAGGTTTAATGTACGATATTCGGTTATGTGTTACCAGAATTAACGTCCTGTCTTTCTCTCCAAATTAGTGTGCCTCCCACTCATTTCTCATGTGACGGGTTCGGGGGAAGAGGAAAGCATGAGGATGATTCATTGCTTGGATATATCGAAGAACAGGGAGGCAAGGAAGTGGAGAAGGAGTGATAATAGGGAGTTGAAAGGCAGGAGATCTGGAAGTAATTATGTAATTACAAGAAACTAAAGACTCTGGAACTTGCAGATATGTTAGGGGAGGACACCAGTTTTTTCACAGGAAGGAACTTACTGGGAACTCACTCCAGGTTTAGCTAAGTCTGCAAAGGTTAGAACAAGAGATGTTGCTTCAATCAGAGATGGGGTCTTCTTTGTTCAAGTCCATTTGACACCTTTGTTTAGGTTCATAATGGCTCTTGGGGGGCAGAAGAAGAAGTTTTGAAATTAGCTGTTCTAAGCTGGTATATTGGTTCTCACTGCTTTGACAGATCAGAACTTTTGGGACACGGATTCAGCATCAGTGTGATAGGAATGGTATAGGATTTGTATCAGAATATTAACAGGATTCGTAGGGGAGAGAGTTTGGTGGGTGATGACACTCTACAAATATTAGTATTCACTGAACTAACTGAAGAGGCAATCATTTAATTCCTGCAGTGTCTGGTTGTAAACAGTAGGAGGTTAGTAAATACTCATTGGTGAATAATTGGGATGTTAGTGAAAATGACTGCTATGGTGATCACATTTGTGGGAAAGGCTCAGAATTTCATTTTAATAACATTGCCCATGTAGTCCAGAAACAGAAAAATAACAATGATTAAAATGATCAACTTCTCACTCCATTTATTAAAAGTGTTTTGGTATTCTTATGGTGCAATAATATCTCACACCCAGAGTTTTTCTCTTACAGTTTAAACTATCTGTGCTTGAGGTGACACATATTGTTTCCCTCTACAAGTGGTCAGGATTCTCCAGAATATACAGCGAGCACTTATCTGCCTCCACAGTATTAAAAACAAGCAGAGAAAGAATAAAGACAGAAACAAAGAATGGCCACACACCCTGCAAAATAACCTGCACAGCTCTAAAAAGATGAAATAGAATGCTTTTGAACTCACATTCTCAAAAGCAGTTGCACCAACGGTCTGGGGTAGGTTAGAAGGGAAAGGATTTGGTTTGAAATTCACTGCCCCCCATACAGAGAAGATGAGCATTGTTTTCTTGTACCACAGAGAACAAACATATTAATCAGATTCCACCTTATTTAATATGAGAAACAGGGTGAAAAAAATCACCAAACACTCCTCTAGTTGGAAAAAAGGGAAAGCAACAGAATAAAATAACGCATAAAGAGTCCATCGGTTGATAAGTGGATAAACAAAATGCAGAACATTATTCAGCCATAATAAGGAATGAAGTGCTGATACATGCTACAATATGAATGAACATTAAAGACATGCTAAGTGAAAGAAGCTAGTCATAAGGACCACATATTGTATGATTCCATTTATCTGCAATGTCCAGATCAGAGAAATCTATAGCGACAGAAAATATATTAATGGTTGCCTAGGGCCTAGAGGAATGATGCCACAGGGCAGAGGGTTTCTAATGGGGGTAATGAAAACTTTCTAATTTTGACTGTGGTGTAAATGCACACTTTGTGAATATATTAAAAGCCACTGAATACCTTAAACAGGTCACTTGTATGGGATGTCAATGTTTTCTATGAGGAACAGAGCGAAGAAATAAACTGGGGTCACCACAGTCAAGCCACTAAATTACCATAATCTAGTAGGTTGAGGCTGAGGAAACATTTCTGTTCTTGTCCTAACTAGCCTTGAAACTTAAACTGTTGAACTTTGCATTCCTGGGTCAATGCCTGGACACACATTAGTTTAGTTCATTGTGTCAAGACCTGGACATACATCAGACCCCTAAATAACTCCCTGCAGGACACATGTATCCAGATCGCCTGACATTCACCTGACATCTACCATCCAGAACACCGGACGCGAGCAGACGTCCTGGCACCTGTCCTCCAAATCGCCTGGCATCTGACTGATAACTACCTTGGACCTATTCTAGGGCTAAGAATGCAAGACTAATTATTCTCAAAGATGCTTTTTTGGTATAAGAACTCCTAGCTTTCTTTTCTTCAGAACACTTCATGTTTTTTTGTTTTTGTTTTTGTTTTTTTGCCTAGTATGTTTCTGGTTTGCAAGCCCTAAGACCCTTGAATAAGTCTTTATCATTTTTTTCTAGCCAAAGTCTCCAGGCTCTTTTTGAGTTCCTTTAACATCTCAATTAAGTTGTTAAAATATCAAGGACTTAGCACAGGCACATAGTAATTGTTCAAATGAATGTTAAGAATCAGAAATGCATTGGCATCTCATTCTCCAAGTGATCTCTCTCCTACTCCCTTTAGGATATCCACATCCATGCTTTTTGCCATGTGTGACTGCATTTTCCTTCCGAAATTGCCATCAATCCCTGCCAAATTTCTCTATGACTACCGACACCACAACCATCTTTGAGTCATGCAGTCAGTAACTGCCAATAATTCTTACCATCAGCATACTCAATCCATCTGATTATTATTATTCCTTAACTAAAACTACCTTAAGCCCTTGTTCACAACCAACCTTGTTTCTTCCCTGGATTCTCTGCCAACAAACTACACAGAAAGAGAATAGAATCCTCTTCCTTGAGTATTTTCCAGACAAACTACCCCCCTGCTAAGAAATTCACACTAATTGCTCTGGTATCAAAAGTCAAATTCTTAGCATTGTGTGTCCAGTCTTTCCATAAACTGGGATCTTCCCTAAATTAAACTGACTCTGAATCTTCACATCCGTCATCCTCTTATTCAAGCTTTATAATCTAACTCAAAGGTTCTTAACCTAACAGGAACTGGAGGATCTGTGAATTTTTTTTATATATCTTTATTTTTACTAACTTCTAATTGCAATGTAGCATTTCCATAGTAACAAACCCTATTAGTTTAATAATATTTGTGATGATGTTATCATTAGAAATTATATTTTATTATGACAGTTGTTCAGGTATCTTTAAAAATAGTTCATGCTTGTCACTCCTTCAAATTTATGGTAGTTATTAGACTTAGTAGTTCAGTCTTATTACTTACTGCTTTAATGAAAAATACACATGTATTAGTGAACTAAATTTTTTTCATTTAGTTAGTATTGATGACTGTCATTGATGGCCCAGAATTTGGCTGAGAAGGAGAAGACAAAGTAGGTTTAAAACAAAACAAGGTAATGTACCACAGCTTTTTTTATTTACTCATCTACACTTGGGCTGGACACTTGGGCTGCTTCCAAATCTCGGCTATTGTAAACAATGCTGCAGTGAACATAGGGGTGCATATACTCTTTTGCATTAGTGTTTCAGGTTTCTTCAGCTATATTCCCAGCAGTGAAATTTCTGGGTCATAAGGTAAATCCATTTTTTATTTTTTGAGGTAACTCCGTATGTTTTCCACAGTGGCTGCACCAGTCTGCATTTCCACCAGCAGTGCACAAAGTTTCCCTTTTCTCCACATCCTCACCAGCACTTGTTGTTTGTTGATTTATTGATGATAGCCATTCTGACAGGTGTGAGGTGATATTTCATTGAGGTTTTAATTTGCATCTCTCTGATGATTAGTGATGTTGAGCATTTTTTCATATGTCTATTGGCCATCTGTACATTTACACAGTGGAATACTACTAAGCCACGAGAAAGAAGTAAATCTTACCCTTTGTGACAGAATGGATGGACCTGAGGAGCATCTTGATAAGTGAAGTAAGTCAGTCAGAGAAAGGCAAGCACCGTATGACTTAATGCATATGTGGAATCTACTGAACAAAATACAGTAACAAACAAAATAGGAACAGATGTATAGAGAACAGATTGAGAGCTATCTGAGGGGAGGGGGGTTGTAGGGCTGGGTGAAAATGTGAAGGGATTAAGTGAAAAGAACAAAAACAAAACACATAACTCCTCATGGACACAGACCACAGTATGGTGATTACCACAGGGAAAAGGGTTCGGGGAGGTAGAAGACGGTGAAGGGGAGATAAATGATGATGGGAGGGGATTTGGGTTGGGATGGTGAACACACAAGACAATATACCAATGATGTATTATATTATTATATAGTGGAAACCCATATAATTTTAAAATAAACAAAGTAGATTTGTTTGTAGTAATATGAGGTGATTGTTAAGATACATTGTTGAGTAAAAAGAATCAAGATGCATAAGCAAATAAACAAACACACAAATAAAACAAGTTATCTTAGTTGGTCTGATTACTTGTTAGAAATTTAACATTGTGGTTCCCATCTCATTGTTTGCCAACTAATGTCAATTGGCTTCCTGGCCATTTGGTCTGTCTCTCACCTTGGAAGTGATTTTATAGGAAGGACAGGGGAGACATTAAGAAAAAGAAAATATACTAGATATGCTGGTTAAATAAAAACTATACATATATAAAGTTTTACTTGAATATCAGAAAACACTCATCTCATTAAACTGTTAAAAATAAAAGTATACTTTCATATTAAAAAATACTTTTTCTCAACACATTTATGTTAATTATATTTCTACTCTATTACTGAACTTTTATAGGCTTAAAATATTTAAAAGCATGTGAAGTTTTTACCTACTCTTGAACATCAGTGACTAAAGAAACTAATTCCTATAGAAAAATATTATTTGTAATGACATTATTGTCTATGAATAATCTCTCCCTATCTAAAAATGTACCAACTTATTTGCGTTTTGAATTCAAGCAGCTCTAAATAATATTAAGGTTCATATTTCCTTTTCAGTTCTCCAGATTTTAGTTCATCCACTCACATCAAGACCAGACAAGCAGTTTTCATTTCATTAACTAGTTTCTTTTTAAAAAGAATAAATCCTCTCCCACCACGCTCACACCCAAGATAAATAATATGAATTTTTATTTCCGCTTCAAGACTTCAAGACTGCTTAATGACTCCCATCAGATCCAAGAAAAAAATACTGTCTTTTATGTTGTGAAAATTCTGAAGTTGATGTTAAACAAATGCTGTGCTTCTGTCCAATAGATGATTTTTACATAAAAATTAGGATATAAAATACAACTAAATTTTTATTAGAAAAATCTGTTCCCTAACATATTAGGATTATATATATATATATATATAAATATAGAAGTCTTCTATATTCTATATATATATAAATATAGAAGACTTCTGGTGAAACATGGTTTTAAATTATGCTTCAATACTAAAAGACAACTGCCTTGTATATCACCAATGCTTCAGAGGGAAAGATAATGTTCAAGTTCGGTAGGCTTGGGCTTTTATTTTGAATTTTCACCTGACAGACTTTGACATCCTTTGTTTCTACTGGGGAAGTATAAAGTCATGAAAGATGGCATGGAGCCAGTTGACATCTCCAGGATTATGAGGTGCGAATAAAATTGAAGTTCTTCAGTGGAGACCAAGACAAAGAGCTCATGTAAATTCTTCACATTTCCCACATATTTTATTCATTAAAAAGCACACCAAAGGCAGGATATTTTTCCTGTCCTATGCTAACACTATCCTGTAGAAATGAGAAAACACTAGAGGCATACAACTATTCCACTCCATTTTAGAATGTTACGCAAGTTTGCAGTAAATACAATCCAGCTGCTACGATGAGCAAGATTTGGTGAGTGGAAAACTGAAACAAGTCCTAGGAAATATTGTCCCAAATTAAAAAAAAAAAATGTATTGTAGCTACTTATGTTAGAGAAAGTAGCTACTAAATAAAGATTTCTATTTTCTGAAAAATATCATTGGTATATATCAACCAAAGACATATGCCTTTAATATAGTAGGAAAATAGTGAATAGAGACAGATCTGGGTTTTTGTTGTTGCTTTTGTTCATTATCTGCGAAAAACATTATAAACTAGCACTGAATGAATCTCTCTGATAGATGAAAAAGGGTCAGCTTCTCCAGCTCTGCAGGCAAAAAATACAGTCACTTTCCAAAGAATGAACCTGGTTACGTTTCTGAAGAAAATAATACTGTCTCCTTCATGTGGGTAAGATAGTATCAAAACTCATTAAAAGCAGGGACATGAAAAACTCCGGAGAAGATCCTCACCTGCAGTGAGACAGATACATTTAGACATACTGAACAGACAGAAATCCCTACCTGATGGGAAAACAAGAATGAGCACCTGATGAACCATTCCATGCTTTTAGTGGGCAAGAAACAGATTTTCTAGTCCCTCTCCATGACCAGTATAAATATATGATACCCTCTAAGATATTAGAACGTGTGCTGAACACTGATTACTTAATCATAATAATGAACAGCCATTTGTAATCTCAGATTTTATGGTCCTGTGCCAGACGATGATGAAATGTTCACTAGGATATCCTAAATAGACATATTAGGAATTGCTTTTTGGCAATTCCACAGGGACATGTTGCAGACAAGTCTTCTAGCAGTAATCGTAGCCATGAACTGAGTTCAGTGTGGCTTCCTGAAAAAGATTTGAACAAAACTCAAGCTCCATGCATTGTATCTAGTTATGGGGTAGACAGAATATGAGCATTTTATTATAGAAGGTATAGGTGAAGGAGGAGGAAGAGTAGAGAAGAGGCTCAGAAAGAGAAAACTAGAAATGATGAACCCTGGCTGGTGTGGCTCAGTGGCTTGAGTGCTGCCTTGCAAACTAAAGGGCCTCCAGTTTGATTCCCAGTCAGGGCACTTGCCTGGGTTGTGGGCCAGGTCCCCACTAAGGGGCACACGAGAGGCAACCACACATTGATGTTTCTCTCCCTCTCTTTCTCCCTCCCTTTCCCTCTCTAAAAGTAATTAAATAAAATCTTTAAAAAAATGGTGGGTGGGTGAGTGAAGTTTGGAATTATAGAAGAGAGATAAGGTTAAGGGATTGGATCTAAGCAAAGAGAAAAAGTGGTAAGTTAAGGAATCAATAATAACATTCAGTATTTCTGATTACCTGCAGTTTTGGTGTTGGCCATAAGGAGAACCCTTTCTTTCCTACATTCATCCAGAAAACTATTCAGAGCTAAACCTACAGAGATGCTAACTCCTGCTGACAGTTTTTCACAGGACACCTCATGTGCAGAGCCTGAATGACCTAGTTGTATTAATCCACTGCACATTCATAGTCATCGGAAGAATGGCAGGGTTGGGAGTGATACTCATTACTACTGGGTTCACAATTCCTTATCTGCTCTCTAAATCCAAAAGTTATTCTTATTTGGCATTAAAACCTGATCTGAACTAATGTGAGATTATTTATTCTCTTCACTGAACCTAAGTGACCATTTATACATTTTGCTGTAGAAATGTTCATGTGTCCAGTTATAGGTGCTGCCCCAGACCCCAGTGGGGTATTATGTGACATGTAGTATACACACTATATTACTTTGGTAAAGTCTGAAAGATCTGGCCCCAAGCATTCTGGGAAAAGCCTTGCAGACATGTACTATTGTACTCTGGACGGGGCTCCTCCCCTCCTTGGGAGCGGGTCCTTGTGAGACGAAGTTTGCCTCTCATATGAGAAACTACTGCTGAGCTGAGGAAATGCACATATATAAAAATATATTTTTTAGTCTCTTGTATTTTACTGTAAGATTTTCAAGAGAGACCTAAGAATATGCCTATCACCATAGGTCATCCTTCCCAAAGAGTATGGCCCAGATGAAGAAAATATGTTAGGTAAAACTCAATAGAAGAACAGAACCTGAAAGACAAGATGAAGATCAAATATAATGGATAAGGACGGCTGCTTTCTTTGGATTTAAAATTCAAGGTAGCAAGTTTCCCGTATATAGTTTGGTTCATGGGAAAAATGTAAACTTTACATCCTTAAATTGTAAAACTGTTTTTGGAAGCACTAATGTGTTTTGTGGAAACTGATAAATTTTAGAAATTGAAAAAGAAGTTATGAACTTATTTTGAAAAGATTTGGAATAAAATATAATAAAAACCCACATATAGAGCTATAGCCAAGAACTAAGCTATAAGGAAAGGAGCAAGAAGAAAGAGACCAAGAATTCATAGTAAGGGAAAACAGGATGATGAAGAATAAACTTTACTACAAGCTTCCTAGCAACAAGGAAAATTAGGCAAATATGTAAATTCCCTCCCATTTTATGTATCTAGAGTAGGATGGACCTTTTTGGAGTAAAAAAAAAATCTGGTTCTGGGAAGTTGGAAAAATCAGCATGAGTGTCACCGGACAAGAAACTCACACGTTCTACAGCATATTTACCCATAGAGAGAATTATTAACCATATGAATATTATGTCACAAATTACTAAATATGTACTTTTATTAAACTACTTAAATGAAAAAAACTGAGGATACTATTCAGTTGAAAGAAAATACAGGATACTTAAATCAATGAACATTTACATTGAACTCAATTTCTTAAGGGCAGAAGCGATCTTTCAAATGTATATCCTAGTTACAAACACCCCACACATGATAAACGTTTGCTGATTAAATGCTTGGGGAGGGTTAATGGGTTAATATGAAGATTTTTCTTCAGGGAGCCCAGCATTTTTTTTACATGAGTGTTTTTAATGGACTTACTCAGTTAGCATGGCAGGCAGTTATAGGCAGTGGAGAATTATGTGTCCAGCCACACAAGGCATTTTAAGACCTATGAGTCTTCCCTAAACACAGTGTTATAAAATGTCCTTTTGCTAAAAATACTGGAATCAAGTAATTATCTACTTTTGAATTTTAATGAATAGGCCATCTGTTCATTCAAATTGAAAAAATGAAATTTTTCTACAAATTAACTACTTGATGAGATGTCCCTTGTGACTAAATCTGCTTTACTGCTTTCTGTTATATTAAACCTAAAGGTGACACATAGCATATCACACCAAGTTTTGTAAACTAGAGTATGGAAAAATGCTCTTCCTGATCATGGAATAAGCCTAGTCTCTGTTTCTTTGACAGGCTGTATTTATCAGTTATCAAAGGTTAATTATTATTACCATATTTGCATACTATTAAAATGAATCACTAGGGAGAAAAATATGCTCATTTTTGTCTGTGATGATTATGACAAAAATTTAACTCTACACAATTTCTTTTTGGATTATCACTATCATGGTGAATAATTGTTTTCAATCTCCTTATCTTCCTATCCAAGAACATTTTATTTTCTTCATGTTGTGCTCTCCACTATGGTAGCCATTTACCAGATGGGACTGTTTAAATGTAAATTATTAAAAATAAATAAAGTTTAAAATTCATTTCCTAAGTTGCACCAGTCACTCAGCAAATGTTTGCATAGGGCTACCATATCGACTGTGCAGAATATCTGTGTATCTTTTTCAGAAAGTTCTACTGGACAGCACTCTAACATCTGTCTTACCCCACTGAAAACAAGACAACAGGCCCAAAATGGAGTCACTTGCGTTATGACTCATATCACGAAATTGAGACTTCAGTTCAGTTTTGGCTCTCACGGGAATAGACTCTTAAAGCAATCAGCTGTGAATCACCTGTTGAGCACAAGTAAAGTAATCTCCCTGGCAGGTCCCTACCACTTCCTAAAGGAACTCCCGTTGGAATCACCAACCCACTTTTTCCCCTGGCATGACCTTCCTTTTTCCTCTTTCTTCTGCCTACAAGTCTTTGATTTTGTACAGCTTCTGGAGCTCCTTTTGTCTGTGAGATTGAATGCTGCCCTATTCAAGTAGATTTTTCTCCTCAAATAAACTCTTAAAATTTGTAATGTTTCAGTTATATTTTTACATCTCTAATCATCATCCCTCTGAAGAATCACTACCTCTTTCATCCATGAAGACCAACTTTTCACTTATACTCTCAGCCATATTTATTTTTTTTAACCATGTCAAACATTCATACATGGCTCTTCAAAAAGTAACACTTTTCTACAATTAGTTGATTTATCTTTTAGGTTTTTAAAGTTCTGAGGAAAAAGATAAATTTTATGTATTGTTTTATGAAACACTTTATAAATAATGCATCACAGCAGCATGACTTTGGCAGAAAATATACTACATTCATACCAGCAGCTGCAGATTTCAGTCTAATTAAATATGAAAATACTATTACAATCTGAAATTATACCTACGTTATCAAATTAGTGTGCCCACTATTACATTTACAGAAAGTATTCAAGATGCTGCCTTGTAGAAACGAGCTTGTTGTGTGTTCTCTCATTATCTAAGATAAAGCAGGTTCTCTACATGCTATGATTAAGTTAAACTAGGGCTGAACCATCTCATTTGAACTTATTTAATAGCAGCTTTAATTTTACTTTTTACTTTTATTAGCATTTGTTTTATGCTGAATTTATTCCCAGGACATACATTTTTGTTTTGGTTTCTTTTAGGACAGAACTTTCTTCTGTGCAACCTCCTCTTCTGGTTTAGGAACAATCTGCTCTTTTTGGTAAGATCATCTCAACATGGCAGGGAGAGCTCATATGTGGGTTAATCCACCCATGAACTGTGTTAAGTTTTTCGTTACACCTTGGGAGACCTTTTTTACTTGGATGTGCTCAATGACCAGAGATTCACAACTAAACCTTAAGTTCATCATTAGTGTCTCAATTTTTAAGCTTCGGTGGCAAAAATTCAGCGCTTTTTGGGCCACCCACCCTGTGTCCAGCATCACTGTTTGGCCTGGGCACACCTACCAACTCTACTATTGAAATGTTGGAATGACACACTACTTCTGTAAAGTGACGTCCTTCCGATACTTGGTGGCTTTTCTGACATGCCTGCTATTGATGGTCTGGGCAGTTTCACAAGTGCCCTTAAAGTGAACATGAAGATTTGAAACTCTTGATTTGCATAATTTTGTGGCGTTTTCTGGGTCAAGTGAACATGCAACAGTTTTCTGAGGTCACCTCTGGCTGCTTTGGGGAAGAGTTAGTAGCAGATTTAAATTTGCATACTGCAGCCATGTTGGATTTCACTTACAAGAAGGGACGGGTTTGGGAGGTAGCAGAGTTCATTTTTCTTCCTCTTCAAGTCTGACCTTCTGGGGCTCCCATTTCACCCTGCATACCCCCACCTCTAACACACAATGCCCCCAGAGCAGCCTGCCAGAGCAAGATGACGAGGCTCGCTTTTCTGTCCTTGGCTTTTCTTCCCAGAGCCCTCCAAACAAGACCCCCAGTATTTCCCAGAGCCCACCACTTCAAAGTAATTTCTCATATTAGATTTGTAGTAGCCGCACTATGCAACTGGTATAATAATTAAAATCCCCCTATGTTCATCACCATTTATTTCTTCTTCTTTTCCTTTTCCTCCTCAGCTTATAATTCTTTACATAAGAGAGGTCTACCCTACCCCAAAAAGGGCACGTTGTCTCCTCTTAAGAAAACCTAGCAATTTCACTAGCTGTATTTCCTTTATTTTTATTATTTATGCTATTACAGTTGTCCTCACTTCCCCCACCTTTTTCCACCTCTACCCAGGCCCTGATCCCTTAATGTAACTAGTTTTCAAAATGTACTTTCTATAGTACGACATTTTAAGGACTAGTTAAGTCAACAATAAAGCAATTCATCTTCTATATATAAAATTATATATTATGTCTTAATAAAAATATATCCATCTGTACCCATCTGTTGCAAAGAAGTGACTCCAATTTGATCTGAAAATAGACTTGGTGTGTTAATTAATTGCTAGAAAAAGACTAACTTGTTCTTTAGCATAATACGTACAAATTTTTAAGTCCTCGTGCCTGTTTCCCAGCCCAGGTCAAGTAAGCCAGGCTCTCTAGGCTCTGTAGTAGTTCTCTATGCTCCCCAGGCGGTTTCCACGTGCTAGCAGTTTGTGCTTATACTGTAACTCAGACAATACCTGATCAAACACACAAGTAATCCTATGAACAAAACAACAAAGTCCACGTTTGGAGGGGGCAGGTAGTGACAGAAAGGAGGGCTTCTATTTCAAAAATCAAAACAAGCTAACTTTTGTGGAAACTCTGAGTATCAGAGAACCATGATCGAATCAGGGCATCTATTTGCTCAGAGAAAAAAGCAATAGGACACTTTGACAGACAAAAAAAATTTTAAATCAGGTACATGTAATTATTAGCAAATGTCTTCCATGAGTAGCATTTCTTTAGAAAACGATGACATTAAGGCAGTGGTTGGCAAAAGTTTTCTGTGATGGAACAGACTATAAATATTTTAAGCTTTACAGGTTATATGGTTTTGGTCCCAGATACTTACCTGTGCTGTCATAGTCTGAAAGCAGCCCTAGACGACATGCAAATATGAGCATAGCTGTATTCCTAATAAAGCTTTGCTTGAAAAAACAGGTAGAGGGATGGATTTGGTCTTCCAACTGTACTTTGCCACCCCCAGCATTTAAGAATATTGTAGAACATTTCTTTAAAACTCTTATGGCAAATTGTATTTTTTCAAAATCCCATGAGTATCTCCCAACTCAGTGCTTTTCTACAATGTGCCCCCACCATTCCCTCCTATAAAGAGCTATTTTATGTTTTTCAACCTCCTTAAATCTGGCCAGGCCCTATAACTGCTTTGGCCAATAGAACGCAGTGGAGATGCTGGCTGGCTTTCTGCTTCCTATCTCTTGGCATGCTGCCCATAGAACCTGGCCACCGTGCTGTGAGATACCCCAGCTTCACAGAAGGTTGATGTGTGGGAGCTCTATTCAAACTCAGGCGAATAGTCAGCACTGACTGCCAAGCATCTGATTAAATTATCTAGAACAGCCAGCCTGGCCAAATATCCAGGTAACTCTATCCCCAGCTGCCACCTGACTACACTCATGTGAGGGATCCTACACATGAAACACCTGCTGGACCTGGGCAACCCACGAAACCGTGCGAGATAAATTGTGTTAAACCACTAAGTAGTTTGGCACACTACAATATAGGTAGAACAACTTTTGGGGTTGTTTTTGAGGGTCAATGACACTTTTTTGCTAATGCAAATGTTTTTATTTATATAGAAATTTATCCATAAGAAAATACTTTTTATTTCTCTAGTTAAAGAAATGTATTCCTTCTAAAATTCATGGATAATTCTCATTTATTTTAAGCCACATGTCTAAGTCACCTGTAAGTCCAATAGCTATATTAACTAAATCTATTTAAAAATTTTATGCTAAGAGTAACAGTTCTCCAGCTGTTACAAATGAAGAAGACAGGTGGGGTGGAGTCATTAAATACTATAGTAGCACTGTGATTCTAAATTAGAATTGCCATCAAAAATCAGCTACGTGGTTAAATTTGGTCACTTTCCAAATAAAACTCTTTATTCTTTAAAACATTTAGAACAGTTTTTTTGTAACTTAGTACTAAAAATACAGTCAATTTCAAAATTGACAAAGACATAGCACTTAAACAAGAATTCTTTCAAAAACAAACTTTCAGCACAAAGCTTGGTTTAGAGTGGATTCTCAAAATTTTGAGTAGTTGATTAGCTCACTGTCCAGTCACACAATAATCACAATATTGAACAAGTGAACTTTAGTGAGCAAATTAATGTGCGGACTCTTTTCTGGTAGAAATAACGAAGAGAGTAAAATATCCCACATTCTACTAGGAATCATTCTGGATAGCTTCAACTGGAAAGTTCATTAAAGTTAGAAAACTCAGTTCTATTGTGCTTCTATGAATTTAGTAGAGACACAGACACCGAAATCTGAAAGGCATAGCCTCAAGGCAAGAATCGGGATTCTAAGTACATAAAGCTGAAAATGACAGAATGTAAGAGACAAAATTTTAAATCGTGGATTAAGAGGTAAGAGAACAAGAAAATGGGAGAGCAATTTCCTTAGAGTCAACAAATGTCAGAGTTGAAATATATGTTCAAGGTCATAATGTTCAACCCTTGATTTTACAAATGAGAAAAAATATGTCCCAAGAGTCTCTACAACTTTGGGGAAAGAACAAGAAAAAATATATCTTGGTAGAACAGAATCAGAACTATTGTATTTTGCTGTGTATAATGCACACTTTTTTGCCCGAATTTTTGAAAGAAAAATAAGGATGTGCATTATTCCTTATTTTAATTAATTCCATATCTATATAAATGTTTTTAATTCTTTTACTTATGCTTATGCATTAAAAGTGTAACTCTAGAAAACAATAATGATATCTATGTGCAAAATAATACCCTGGAAAAAAGATAGTTGGTTTTGTTTCTAAATATAAATAAAAAAATAACTGAATTAAAAATTAAAATGAAAGATTTTTTTCCCGGAAAGTTTGTGCCAAAAACACGGGTGCGCACTACACACAGCAAAATTCTGTAGAACTCAGCTCCTTTAGAAGGCTGAAAACCAATGAACGGAAGGACAGAGCCACTTTCGGTCACCTCTCCATTGTAGAATAAGTCTGCCCCATATCACCAGAGCAGCCAGTGCAGAAAAGGAGTATAACCATTCCGGACTTTATGCTAGGAAAGTTATGTCAATAGAATTTCGAAACACCATAAAAATGTAGCCAAAAATAAAGGTATAAGTTTATGAAGAGAAAGACAATTGGCAAATGAAGAAGTCTTAGATTACCCAGCTATGGTTGTTCACTTTCTTCATACTTCTGTTTCTCACTCATACATTCACAATACGTCAGGGAGAGCGAGAGCTAAGCTGACAAAACAGAAAATCGAGACTATCTGCGTAAGAACAAAAGGCTGGCTCTCGGGCCCTCAGTGTTTGCTTTCCCCTCAGTAAACCACCCACTGTGGTCAGCATCCAAATCAGAACAGAACATAGAAACAAAACAGCACTTACAGAGGTTAGGAAGGACCACGGACTCAAGAAAAAACTTTAAAAGAAGTATTTATTCTGAGAGCCAGGGTGTCTTTTCAGTTGCCCCACAGTTATCTCACCAAATTTAAAGGATAAATATGTCAAACCCATGTTTATTATACCCATTATTTTCCTGATTTTATAGGCTTCAACCTTATCTTCTTTCTAGTTTCATTTACTTGAGGTAGGGTGCCAAAAATGGTTTCCCTGGATTTTTCACCTTTTGTGACTATTTTAGTGGCACTCTCGCAACTTCTTTATGTGCCATCTACATTTCCCAGAAAGTCTCTCTAGAAAGAAAGCAGGGAAATGCCGTAGCACTTCACCACAGTAGAAGCATTGGAAGAACAAACAGGATGATTCGAACTTTTGGTTTATAGCAACATATTAGGCCAATGTTATTATGAGATGATTTGCAATGATCGGAAACTCTAATTCCAATACTGAAGTTGGTTGCTTTGTGTTTATACTCATAATTGAGTTTGGATACATTTCCCTCAAAATGTTTTGTTTTATGCAGGTAATGGTGGCACAGTTCTGGTGCTTTATCCACTCATGCAATCTCCTGAAAGCTTGCTGTATTCCCTCAACCTTAATATTTCCAAGACAGAAGAATTATGATATTTACTTTTCAAAGAAAAATATTAAAGTAAAATATACCCTCAAAGATATCATTACCAACAATTTACCCAGAGAAATATATATTTTGTATACAATTTTACTTTAAAAATATCAGGCTGTCCTGATACTATTTGAAGAAAAGATGCAACACGGAAAATTGAATAGACTATAATAGTTGGTGTCAAAAGAGCTTTATATTTGTCCTGGCTCAGGAAGGATGAAGCTGATTGTACAAGTCCTTA
The DNA here is from genome assembly GCA_004027735.1 of Carollia perspicillata. Classification (NCBI taxonomy): domain Eukaryota; kingdom Metazoa; phylum Chordata; class Mammalia; order Chiroptera; family Phyllostomidae; genus Carollia; species Carollia perspicillata. The sequence goes on from PVKM010022025.1 coordinate 18,765, forward strand.
AATTTTCCATGGTTTCAGCTTCATCTGCAAAGTGATCCTACATAGCTTTAAATTTAAGTCCAATTTTATGATCATGTGAATCTTAAATGTTTACTTAAAAAGAAAATAAAATGGCTTGTGGAAGTTACGTCTACTTTTCAGTATTTCACTTTAAAAGCAGCTGACTTAAAGAATTTTCCAAGTCCAGCAATCATTTTTCTGCAAAAATATGCAGGGCCACTGTTTACCCTAAAGACCTACTTCCTGAAATTCAACCTGAGTCTCTTGATGTATCACTTGCACGGATTAAAAAGAAAAGAAAAAGCCAATTTCCAAGGCCACTGTCCACTTGGAAATCTCCAAGAAGCTGCAGTGGATATTTGTATTTGCAAAGCTAAAATTTTAGATTGTCTTGGCTGGGGAGGATTTACATGTCTAGAACACTAGTAAAGCTACTTTTATAGGCCCTGACTGTATTTGGAGACCCACTGATATTTTAATATCTGTAAGTAGAACACGGAGCTGAGGTCTACAGGCAGGACAGCAGTCCCCCAGTTCAGAGCAGAGAACTGTGGTGAGATAACAGTACCATCGGTGCAGAGGTGGAGATGCTAGAGGTGGGGAGGAACTCAGCCTTGTGCTGTGCTGGTTTAGTAGTGCTAAGAATTAGAGGTTGGAACTTAGACTGAGGTGGATTTTAAGAGATAGAAGTACTTTTTAACATCTTTTAATCTCATTCTCTCTTAGTACGAATAAAATGAATGTATTATGAAGAATTGTCCAAATCTGATGAAGAGACTGAGGCATGGTAAAGTTGTATCCACTACGTGACTGCTTATGACATGGGTGTCAGTGCAGGAACTGTGGCCCTCTCTCCGAGCTCCTAGCATCTGGCGCTACCACACCAGGTGAAAGTCCTAAGATATTTTATAAGGGGAGCAAAATCTCCTTGGAAACTAGCCATTTGACTATCGACATTAACTTCCCATCTAATATATTTCAGAATGCAGACCTGAAACTGTCCATTTGATTGGCTTCTTATTTTTGGAAAAAAGAAATGCCTCATTGCGTTGTTGGTGCCAGGTGGCTTTTAGCTGTTTTGATTAATTAGATTTACCCTTTACTATAATCTGGATATTTCCCTGCAGAAAATCAAGTTATCTATTTAATCTGTGAAACTGTTCATTTATAAATTCACAACATGAAGTTCCACCTGTACAATAAACCTGACTATTGCAATGACCTACGTCTTCAGAATTGCAAAACAGAAAGCAGACAGTTGTCAGAGCGTTGAGTAGCCATAAAGCAGATCTGAATCTGGTAAAGGTATGCTGCAGACATAAGCGATCAGAATAAGTGGAGCATAAGAAATTTTGTAAGAAATGTATGAGGAATACATGTAAACTATAAAAATAAGTATTATCCAGGAATAACCTCAGCCAAGTGAGAGGATCACCAGTGATAAGTCTTGCTGATGGTATGTACCCTTGACATGATGTGATGAAAATGATAATTGACCTCCATGGTCTTCCTCCCCAAATAATATAACCCTGATGTAATCATGACAAAAACAGACAAATCCCAACTGAGGAACATTCTACAAAACATCTGACCAGTATTCTCAGAAATGTTAAAGTCATCAAAAGACAAAAGTCTGAGAAACTGTCACCACTGGAGCCTACTAAGACATGAAGAATAAATGTGAAGTGATATCTTCAATAGGATCCAGGAACAGAAAGAGAACAGTAGGAAAAAGTCTAACAAAATAGGAATAAAGTGTTGGTTTTGGCTACTGATAGTGTATTGGTGCTGGTTCATAAATTGTGACACATTTACCACATTACTGAGATGCTTGTCATAGGAAAACTGGGTGCAGAGTATATGGGAAATACATATTATCTTCACAGCATTTTTTCTAAGTCTAAAACTATTATTAAAGAATGTTTATTTTGAAAAAAAGTAGTATTACTTTCAGCCAGTGCTTTCCAAACACTAATGTACATACAAATCACCAGGGGATCTTCCTAAGTGAAGACCCTCGGGTAGGTCTAGGGCAGGGCCTGCGGGTCTAATTCTAATAAGCTCCCAGGTGAGGCCAGTACCATTGGTCCAAGGACCAATTTGCAAGTTGGAGTAGCGGTTGGAGTAGCAAGGTTCTTGTCTACTACTGGATTGCTCAACCTCTGTACCAGGAAAGTTTTTGGCCAGATGATTCTCTGTTGTGATGACTGAGCTGCCATAGAATATTTAGCAGCCCCTCTGGCCTCTACGCAGTAGATGACAGTAGCATTCCTTTCACTCAATTGTAACAACCAGAAACGTCATCAGACGCTGCCAAATGTTTCCTGTGGGGGCGGGAGTGAGTCACCCCCATCTGAGAACAATGGACTTAAAGCATTTATTAAAATACAACTGTTAAGGGGCTATTTAGTAGAAATAAAACCCAACCTCTTCATTTATCAAATAGTCGAATGCTTAATATGTTTCAGGCTTTTAGGAACTTAACTATCATCACTTTATCATGTTTAGTTGTTAGGAATCAATCACCTATTCACTGTCACAGTAAAAGATGATTTAAAATATATGGTGTCCTCCTTTCAGAAATGTATTAAACAAAAGTTGTGTGATGTAAATAAAATGTACAGGGGGGTAGGGAGCTATACGATAAATATTAGCCACTGGATAAAGCATTTACAATTAAAGCTGAAAGTAAGTTTAAATGCCACAAACATAATATATTTGTATAGCTTTGGACAATTTAGAGAATGTCTGCCTATGTATCATTATCTCACTTGAACCTGCTAAGTATCCTTAGAAAGGGACACTATCTAATTCAGGAAAAAGGCTCATGGCAGTTACTTGTTCAATATCCAAAGAAAATGAAAGCAGGACCAAGATCAGATCCAGGTGTTCCAAACTTCTAACTTCTAGAAGTTTGAACTTCTAATCCCATGTCTGGTAACATTTATTCAGGCCACCTCTGGCAAATCAGTTAACAATTCTGAACACAATATTCTTTACTCTTGTAATGGGATAAGAGAATTTAGCTTGTAAGTTTCTAGTGATGACTGAATGGCTTATGTACAGGCAAATGAGTGTGCACGGTGTTCAGGAAACACAGTTTTCATGTGTTATTTAATCTCATGTGAGTACAGTCTTAAATCGAGACTCCAAACAGCCACATTAAACATGTCTGTTGGTGCTGAGGCCCATGCCCAGAATGTGGCAGCAGTATTATATCCAACTATTAAGACCGTTTGAGATTAACATGCCTTTAGTTTCTCGAGCCCTTTTAAGAATTCTAGTAAGAACCACTGTTTCAGTGTGACCGACAGAGTTGAAGTCAATTTGAAATGTCTTGCTTAAGCTCAATGG
>PVKM010022026.1:0-22140 GCA_004027735.1 Carollia perspicillata
GTGTTTCAATCTGATTTCCCTGCAAGCAGATACTAAATCCTACAGAGAAGACCATGTGGTCTGAGTGCTGACCAACGCTTGGCCGAGCTGGTGTTTTCAGGGGCCCTCGGACTGCCACACGGTGCTTTTCTGTGGGTTTGGCTGGAGAACTGTGGGGCCGCTGGGATGCTGCACCCAGAGGGGTGGCATGAGCAGGCAGCCTCCAGCTCTCAGATTGTCCCCGGACTGCCCGAGCCACAGGAGACATCTCACCTGAGGCTTCCCCAGGAGCCCACGCCCAGTGACTGGTTGTGGATGAGAGGATGGATGGTCTGCTCATCTCACCCCATGGAGACAACTCTGAAATCCACTCCAGTTCCCTAACTGCCTGTGGGGTCAGCTGAGGCCATAGCTGGGGTTAGCCTTCAGGGCCGATGGCCACTGCGGACAAATATGATCACTACCTTCAAGGGGAGATTTTTCAAGAGCCAGAATAAGACACTGACAATTGTCAGCAGTTGTGGCATCAGCAAGGGATGAGAAGAAGCTGAGCACTTCCTGCTTAGGCTGAAGGTGAACACAGGGCACAGGGCATAGGCATGGCCTCCTCTCTGAGACAGATGGGGCTCTCTGCACTGACCTAGGGAGAGGTGCGGTTTGACCCAAATCTCCTGCAAGTATTGCAACGGCCAGACTAACACCGCAGGCATTCAGAAAGCCTTCCAGTTTAAAAATAAGAACATTTATTCTCCAGTTTAACTACTGCTCTCTGCACTTACAAAGCTGGAGAGTTCTGAGTGGACCAGGTTCAAGTATCTTCTGACTCAAGTTCATGCCATTAGTCAGAAAGGCAACAGTGACACTTCATATGCAGTTTAACCTTTTTAAAAGCAAAATCCCCTTTCTTCTATGCTGGATTAGAGGCTAAACCAGACAATGTCTCACTGCCTACATTAGAGCCAATGAGAACATAAATGTCATTGTAAAGTTGTATAATGGTGAAGGTGCACGTTCTATTCCCACAGATCTATATTTCACTGCAGTTGGTGAAATCCCAGCAGAGAAACAGCCAAGGACAGAGCTGAAGCTTCCAGAACTGGCATAACATCTCAGAGCATAGTTTAAGTCACTTCTTTAACTTTGATCCTTCTATATTTATCAGCCGCATGCTTACTTATAAGCAACAAAAGCCAAACAAGTATATCAAAGAGCATAGAGGATTTAACAACTTCATTTAAGGATAGAGGAGGATATAACTCAACACAAAGGTATTAAGAAGAATGTACCCTTCCCAAAGTGTCCCTAAAAGTTCATGTCTAAGTCATATAATATCTAGTAAAGATCCTGTAGGGAGGTAGTGTCTATTAAAAGAAATATTTTTCTACCTGTTCGTATAAACGATTGGACCATTCCTACACCTAGCACACATCAATACCCAAAGAGGTTAAGCGACAGCATGTATTGGAAAAGAAGTTATGTAACAAACAGGGCTAATTCAGCAGGAGGGACACGTGCTGGCCAGGTCCGAGTCAGACCTCTCCTGAAGATGATCGCAACAATAATAACAATGAGTTAATGTGTACTGAGTGCCAGGCATTGTCTAAGTGCTGTGTGTCTCGTCTAATTCTCAATGTGGAGTTATGATCATAAGACCTGATTTCTATAATTCCGGTGCCCCGGAGGCCTTCATGAGTAAAACCGCAATTAGAGCAAAGAGGTTCACTTATAAAGTGACGTTAAACCCAAGTCTGCACTGCTGAGGCAGGATAGGGGACGGGGACAGGGTTTCCAGTTAGGTGCATGTCCTCCAAGGCCAACAGGTTGGAAAACACACTGTAGTACAACCTCCCTAATTTTCACACCGATCAACGTAAAACTACCAGGCCATATTGTTCAGTTCGAAAAGGTGTAAATGGCTCTGAATTCCCTTCAGGGTCCTCCCCTAACGAACAGCCTTTCTCCGTCATGTGTCCAGGGCCTTTCTACTTCCCTGCACCACCTTGCTTCTTTGGTGCCACTGCTTCGCAGCAAAGGAAGCAACAGTTCTGACTGCACGACCAGGCTGTGGTGAAAGTCCCTGACAGTAAAAGGCCGGGATAAAGAGTTTGAATTGGAGTCACTTATACTCTGAAACTCATTCATGCTAATTTAGTACTTCTTCAGGCTCTTGTCACTCTGCATTTATCTCCTTTCAACAGCACTTCAGGGATCCCAAGTCGGAGAGAGTCTGAAGGCAGTGGCTTTCTGGTCTCAGTAAGTCAGTCTGTGTCAAAAGCCAGCCATAAAAGTAGGTCAGTTTCAGGACCTGGTAAGCAGTGTGGCTTGGCTGGGAAGAGCTACTTCTGTGCTCTGGACATTTCCCCTGTTTCGTAGGGGCAGGAGGGAGAGGGAGAGGCAGAGCTGCTGGGAAGTAGCTGTCCCTTGGGAGCTGTCTGTGCCATCCTTTTCTTCGTGCTGTGAACCTGAGAAGGGACACACATGGTAGGTCCTTTCCTCCCTACTTGCTTCCCTGTCCTTTGTTCTTGGTCTTCCCTCTCTTCCCTCTGTCTCATCTGCCCTCCCTGGATATTCTTCCTGTCCCTCAGCCGCTTCCCTATCCTGGGGCTTCCCTTGCAGGAGGGGAGGAAGGTGGGGGCAGATGGGATGGAGCTTGGTCCAGGTTCTGGGATAGGTATCATTGGGACACTCAGCTATTCAGGGGTTCTACCCAAGGTCATGGGCATCAGCCATGAATGAGGCACAGAGGAAGCCAATTCATCTGATTTGGACGGCCTAGATTATTCACTGAGTAAGAAAAAAACCCTAAAAATGGAGGCAGCTCTTTAAAAGAATTATGTGACACTAATAGTTACAAATATCACTAAGCCTGTGAGATGAACTTTGCTCTATTATACACATGAAATCCAGTGGGAAACGTGTGACTAAAAAGTAAACAAGCTGATTCTTCAAGTCATGTGGAAGAAAACATGGGCCATGCCCTCTTACAGTGGCACCAGGTATGTCAGCTGCCTGGTTTCTCACTCATGCAGCACCAGCAGTCTGAGCACAGCTGGAAAATAACGAGACATGTGAAGATGGAGTCTGGATGGTAGAACTGGAAAGAACCCCAGATACCATCTTGTTCAAAGTCCTCCTTTGAAAGTTGAAGTGACTCAGAGCTGGTAATGACTTCTCCAAGATCACACAGAGGAGGAGCGACATCACCAGGACTGGGGCCAGGTCTACCTTATTCCCAGGGCTCTTAGGTCTCTACCACAGAGATTTTGTTCAGCAACGGTATAGGGAGTCAACCACCTTGCACAGTGGGAGTCAAGGGCCTGCAACCAGCTGCAGAGGATGGAGCCCTGTCCATGCTGAGCTCTATCTATGGCACAGCCCTGTCTGTGGCCATGAGTTGAATAGCCCAAGGAACTCTCCTTGATGCCTGAGGGATAAGAGCCCCTAATAGCAGGTAGTCATCAGCTAAACATGCCATTATTTCAGAAAGAAGAAACCTCAGGTTTCTGGCTTACATATTGGGGATTGTACAAACTTAACAGCTACATTTTTTTAAAAGTCCTTTGTATCATGAAGTGCTAGTATAACTACTAAAGGCTGCACTGGCAATAATCTAAATCCTAAAATATTAGTGGTTAATTAGGAATCCAAAGGACTTCTTCCGGAACTAACACCTAATCCTTTAATTATACTTTTTATTTCTTGATTTCCTCCCACAGCGACCTATGCAAATATGGACTTGGTTTCCACAAAGAAAACGCTCGTGTTCTTCCAGGGCACAGACTGCAGAGTCATCAACAAAGTTAACAACGGAGGTGGCCGTTAACTCTGTTTCCCTTTGCTCAAATCACAGCTCTAACGCCCAATCTTTTTCTTAAATTTATGCAAAATTAATAGCTATTATTTAATCACTTCAGCTAGTTAATTCACATTTCAAATGTACCTAAATTGTGTGTTGATATAAGACTTGATCCATAAACTTTTTTAAGTTTTGAGGAAAGGAGAATATTTGAAGGGAGAACTCTCCCAAAAGAAGATCTCATGAAAAACTGCTTTTATCATCACAGAGGGAGTGAAGGTTAGCATCTTGTAAATTTGCTAAAGCATATTTTTTATTGGATTGGGGTTCTTTTATTACTGTGGGCTTCCAGATACCTAGTGCCTTCCTCTCCAGCTGAAGAGGAAGAACATACATTTAAAAAGTCACCCAAAGTAATGATAAAGATGCCAGACCAATTTTCACAAGGGCACAGAATCCTGCTGAGGCCCGACCATCTTCTTAGGGCTCACGGATAGTCTCTTCATCCTTTCAGCAATGTGGCCAGATCTGCTGGAATTCCTCCTCTTGACCATCTGGAAATCATCCTATGCCCAGAGCTATGCCATCTCCATCGTGAGGCACTGCGGGGAACCTGGCAGGGACCCAGCTCACCAAGCGTTCTCAGAGGACTTCCGATCCCTTTCCTCCCACAGTGAGGCAGGGCACCAGTGCCACAGCAGCCTCCAGGCCAGAGTACATGTAGTACGGACAGGACATTCTCTTCCAGTATCAATTTTGCGTAGAAAAATTAAAAGGAAGGGAAAAAACCCATCATCTGAACTTAATATAACAGTAGGTGGCAAAGCAAGAAGAAAAAGATCTAGCCAAAAGTATTCTGTTTTTATCTTGCTACTGACTTCAATATGTAGCCGGGGGGGAAAATATCTGTGGAGATGGATTAAGTAATTCTCAGTCTGAATTTTTGGTCCATTAGACACACCACCATAATAGGTTTGCTAGCATTAGTAAAAAGATTTTGAATCATTTTTCTTTCCGTCTGAATATTAAATCTGAGTGTCTCCTCTCTAGTTCACACCCATAGGAGGTGATCAGACCTGACTGGTGTTAACTGACGGGTTGGAGTGAAAGGTAAGGGGTGCAGGAGAACAATTCTAGTCCAGGCTGGAAGCTACCACAAGGCCAGAGAACGAGCCAGCCTGGACAAGTCCTGTGGCCCATATTACCCTATCTTAAACCCAGTTCTGTCTCTTGAAGGTGAATATACTAAGCTGAGAAAGCCTAAAAAGGTAAGACACAACCAACCCATTGTCAATGTGGATTTTTCATGAGATAAATCTTAATACCATATTAATGCCATAAAGGACATGTATGACGATAACTAAAAATCTATACCATAATATTTTAAATATGTTCAATTATTAGTAAATATACTTGTTAAGGTAGAGATAACAGGTTACATTTAGGAAAAAAGACAATGCAAATGCTAGAGCAGTACATCAAAAAGGAAGGAGGTGAGGGGGTGGAGGGATTGAGCAGAAAGGAAAAAGGACTCATGGGCATGGACAGCAGTGTGGTGACTGCTGGGGGGGAGGGAGCACAAGGGGGCTAAATGGTAATGGAGAAAATACAGTAAAGACTACATTTTAAAAATAAATAAATAAAAGTTATTTCCACATTTAAAAAAGAGTAAATATTAGCACGTCCGAATGACCTCAGAGAAGGCACTTAACACAGCCAAGGTACAGCTCCTTAATTTATGACGTGAAAGGGCGGAACTAGGTAGGTCCTTGGTCCTTTCAGTAACAACATCCCCTTCTTCTCACTTAACCTACAGTAAAACTTCTGAAATACACTTGCCTATAGAGAGCCAACTTTATTGTTTTTTTTTAATTTACAATGTTTTTAAGAAGTCCTACTTGTCAGAAAGAACAGATAGTTTTCACAGTTATTGAAACTGTTTGTAGCATGTTGAAGAATACATCACTATAAATTCTATGATGATTAACAACTTAAAAACAACTCAAACGCATAAAGATGATTCTCTCGGGGCAAGCAGATATCAAACTTCTGTTATATAATTTATGAATCACGCCTCAAATTTCGATCTGTCTCTCAGCTGTGTGATACACCACAGCTATCGGCAAAGAAAGATTAATGATCTGAGCCCAGACAAAATGACTTAGAATGAACTATTTCTCCTTGCGAGGGTTGGGGCACATAGAAACGACGGCAAATGCTTTCAGCAAGAATGCGTCCTTCTAAATAAGGCCTCACGTCACACCAGGTAGAGTCAGTTGGGAAGGAAAAGGTTTTGCCTGCTGGGCTGGATCAGAGATGTAGCCTTGGGAACGGCGTCACGCCATCGTCACATGCTACATATGAGGTGCGTGCATGCCCTCGCCAAACGAAGAGAGGGTTCAATGCTGCCTACTTATTTCCTGGATGTTTCCTTTTCATAAAAGATGTATTTATTACACATGGAAGCCAGGCCTCTTTTTGGCATATAGCAGAAGTGGTGAATATGAACACATTCTCTGTATGGATATTTTTAGAAACTCGATCTATAAACTAAATGCAAATAAATAAATCTACCTCAATTTATTTTTGTTTGATTAACATCGAAAGGTGCCCATTTTATAAGCAGAAAAGAAAATCCTAAACTTGGAGAACAAATGAGTTAATAGATCACTTTTTTAAAGAAGTCAAACATACATTTTAGCTAGAAAACAGCAGCAGATATGCTATTCTGAATGATATGGAATGATCAAATTTAAATCTCCAAAACTATGCAAAAACATATGTCTTGAACATTTTAACCCAAATATCAGTTCAAAAGTATTTCATGTTTTAATATTTAATTCAATTCAGATGGACCTCTTACTCTGGGTCCATAAAAGTGGAAAAGGCTGCAGGGTTTTTCTGGTTCAGTAGCACAAAGGCATATTATTCCTGGTAAGAATATTATATTTACACGTTCGCAGGAAGGACAAAGACAAGAAGAGGAATAGGAACAATTTACAAAAAAGCTTGTCACTGATTTGGGTTCCACTTGCCCCCCACCCGCAGCTGCGAAGCCTGGTATTTCTTACCTTCACATTTTTGTGACACTTCATTAAATTTGTGTCCAGCAGGGCATTTGCACTCAAAAGACCCAACAGTATTGATGCAATTTCCTCCTTGACAGAGCCCAGGGATGGCCTGGCATTCATCCACATCTGTCGGATTTTAGGCAGGGCGAGGACAGAGAGAGAGAGAGAGATTTATACAAAATTCACTGATTCATATAAAATATTCTCATAATGTTTTCTATAGGAAGTTACAAGCATTCGTTATTTTTCCGCCTTCCATCTTCCCTCACACAGAGAAGCACATGTACACTAACTGGGGTGGATGTGTCGAGCATGCGGCACAAACATACAATGACAATGGTGGTTGACAGTAAAAACTAGGGTCATTCAAGAAACCTTTAGAATCAAAAGGCAACACATTTCCATAACAAAACTGTCTGTGAGTTGTATTGGATAGTCCAGTTAAGAATGAATTAAATAAGACTACTCAGACTACACAAGACAACTAGTGCTTTTATACAAATTAAGTGTGAAATGTTCACCTTACATTCCATAGAGCTGTTTTGTGCAATAAGAATTAAACAACCAGGAAATTAGGCCGAGAAGTGAGCGAAACCCCCAGATGAATGTACCTTGCTGGCAGAGCAGTGGTGAGAGGGAACCTTTTCAAGTCAGATCATGTCTGCCTCAGCTCAAAAGTCAAATCCACAGCAAGCCCTACAAAATTCTACCGGACCCCTATACTCTTTGACCTCATCTCCTAACCTCCTCCCTCTCTCCCTCTTCTCCATCCACAGTGGTTTCCTTGCCTTTCCTCAAACACACCAAGGATGCACCTGCCCAGGGCAGGGCTTTGCGGTGGTGGCCCGCCTGCCTGCACTATTCTCCCTCCATACAACTGTGTGGATCACGTTGTCCCATCCATCAGGTCTCTGCTCTAAAGGCACTGCAGAAGTGGACCCTTCCCTGACCAGTCCAGTAGCAACACCTCCCTCCATCACTCACCACCCTCCTTAGTTACTCTACTTATTTTTCTCCATAGGACGAGTCACCAAGAGGCTAAATACGTAGGTGTGCTTTGTTTTGATTATAAACTGATTGCCTTCAATAGCACAGGTTCTCTGTCCACTTTGTTCACTAATGTATCCCCCACGCCCCAGGGATAAACCTGTGGGTCCTACACTGAACCTCAAATATGAACCTCTCAGAAGTAAAGGTAATCATTCCAGGCTCATTGTGTTCAGCTAGAAAGATGGTGAATGTGATGTATATTCTTTCCATCTCTTTATCCATAACATGCACAGAACCCCAGAGAGGCAGTCTAATGTTTCATCCTCTGCTTCGGGTATTTTTTTTAGAAATCTAAAAGCCTAGTATACTCTTTAGTTTTACTCTTCATTGTGGGAAGCAAGAGAACAATTGCTAATTGTAAGACCTCTAAATCCTGTGTTCTTGAAAAAATCTGGCACCCAGGAAAGGGGGCATTAAAGGAACAACAATTTATTTTGGTATAAAAGTGCCGCTTCCTGTTTTGAATGGGATGCCCTGACCTACACATTAATGACTGTATGTGAATTATAATTAAACTATGTTTTATAGCTGATATCAATTTTTGTCTTAGACCAGAATTTTCCACTCAATCGATAGGCTGAATAGGTTTATTAAAATGTTATTTAAGTCCTGGCCAGTGTGGCTCCATTGGTTTGAGTGCTGTCTCATGAACCGAAAGGTTGTAGGTTCAATGTCCCATCCAGGCACATACCTAGGTTGTGGGTTGGGCACTTGTTGGAATGCATACCAGAGGCAACTGACCAATGTTCCTCTCTCTCTCTCCCCCTCCCTTCCTCTCTCTGTAAAATCAATAAGCATGTCCTCAGGTGAGGATTAAAAAAATGCTATTTAAAATTAAGATTGTACATATAAACCAAATGAGATAATCTGGTTAATTATGATTTTTGGCCAAAAAAATATAGATGAGGTCACTTCTCTACTGGCTATACAGTCCAAAATGAAGACAGAGTAAGCTCCCTGATGAACAGAGTTTCCCGCAGCCCCTCACACCTGCCCAAGGACTGAAAACACCAGCAACGAGAGAGAGCCCTGAGCTGACAGCAGAATCCCTCAAGGGGGGAAAAAATGAAGAATTCTATTCTCAAAGTGGCAATACAACTACCGTTTGGACTCCATGGCTTTTCACAATTTTTTTCTTGGAAGTTGAATAGCAAAGTCAGGAAGGGCCAGAAAGAAAACGCTGACATAGTCTAGACTGCACGAAATGACGAGCAAAGCTAAAGATCAAGAGCTCTTCCCTCTCTCCCTTCTCGTTCTGTTTGCCCCCAGTTATCTTAGCACCTCAGTTGCTGACTCCCGGACAGGCAGCTGGGCATTCAAAACCTGGCTCTCCCGTCAGCCAGTGAGTTCATGGGTGTTAGGTGACTGCAGAGCACCAAGACCAAGAATTCCCTCAAAATGTACTGGGACATTCTAAGGACGAGAAAAGTAAGAAGGCACCAAAGAAAGGGGAACTAAATTGACTCTTTATCTTGTAAAATTGTACAAGTGACTCTTTTGTAATTCTGGGGTTTCCAAGTGACTTCTTGATGTTTCTCACATTGAGAAGGTTGCATTCAGAGGCATACAAAGGAGTGGTATGTTGTACGTGGAAGCCAGGGGCCAGCACCAGCGCTGTTGATCAGGAGTGGAATTTATGGAAACGTAATTTAATGGAGACCCACAGAACTGTGTGATTAAGCTCAAGTTCTGTTTTATTGCATATTATCCTTAGAATTAACATACAGAACAAAACCAAACTGGTCTCTGTTGGCCTCAGAAAACATACCCTGAATTTTCTGCAAATATTGCAACTTGCTAAAAAAGCACTGAAGATGTCTAGAGGAAACAGATTCAGCCTGGGAGTTTTCAATCCCATCAGTTTAGTGCAGGGCTGCCTCTGTTCACTTCCTCCTGCTTCCTGCCAGACAGCCAGACAATAAAAGAATTTGTACAGCTGGAAGAACAGGAGTAAAAGCCAAAAACGGAGTAAGGGCTTCTATGGGAGGCAGGAGAAAAAGCAAGCAGGCGACATCTGGGGATATTTAAAACTGTGAAACAAATCCTAATGTATTTCTGACTTGTAAAAAAATCATAATGTAGCATGTAAAATGGAGAGAGACCATTTTCTCCAGGTCAACTAAGTACAACCTGTGAGACAGAGGAACTCCGATGATTTCAAATGAAGGGAAAAAAGTCAAGAAAAACAAACTACCTTGTTCACAAATTTTGCTTTGTGTTTATCCACAGCATTGCCCTAAGGCACAGCATTGCTGTAACCAGAATCACAGCACCTCATGGCAACCTCTGGGGTCCGAGGGAGAAACTGCTGGCGAGGGAAAATCCGGGAAGACCAGCCGCTCTCTGGTGAGCCATCCTTCTAATGCCTAAGTTGGATATCGTGCCATCAGCGAAATCGTGAAGCTATGTCTCTGACGCTGCTTTTCCATTCTCTCCAACAAAGTTGGAGAACTCCAGAGCAAATAAGATGAAGCCATTAATAACTCCACCAGCCCAGGGTTTACCTTGACAAGCTCCTGTGCGAACATTGGGAATGAAGCCACGGCGACAGGGGTGGGGCTGGGCAGGGCACATCTCACAGGGGTGGCCCCAGGCTCGGCCCACGGTGGCACAGCAGAGCGTTTTTGTGCAGACGATCCCACTGAGCTGCCCCTGGCACATCTGGTTGCTGATCACAGTAAAACACGGGCCTGTCCTGTAATCTGAAAATAAAGAAGGAGAATTCCATGAGAGCCCAGAAAACCAAGACCATCGTGTACAAGAAAACCTGTGCCCCATCTTGCTTAATTCCAAACTGGGGAACAGTCTTCAGGAACAAAACCACGTCACTGACTTCATATGAAGCCCTGGAGAGACCATGTTCCTCACTCACAAAACAGAGCCATGAACACACCAGCCCCTACCCGTTTTGAAGACGCTGTCATGAGGATGGGATGAGCTAACAGATAACACAGCTGTGATGTGCTGTACAAATATAGCATCTCAATATTATCACATATCTGTTCACTCAAGAAAATGTTTCAGCACCTGCTGTGAGTCAGTTCCATGTTTGATGTAGATGCTTCAGTAATTAGCAAGTGAGACCCTTTCCCTCTCAGAGCTTATAGTCTGTTAACATTCAGGCTGGAGAAAGCAAAGAATTTCAAAACTTTCAATGAGGCAAGTCATGGCACCCTCTTTCTCAGCGTTCCTTAAACAAAATCATTGGTTACCTGTTTCTTCCGGATTGAGTCTATCTTATTTTAAATATAAGCAAATAACCAAAAGAAATTTTTTTAAATTTAGCCACATAAAAGACATCAGGTATGTAATCTAATGAGTAAGGACACTGGTCTGAAATCACTGCGATCCCTGAGCAAAAAGACCACCTTACAGCAAACAGGAATAAGCTGAGGCCACAGGAGAATTTCTCAGTAGTCTCATCAGATTCAATACAAGATCTGCCTTTTCTTTTTTTTTTTCCTAAAGGGAAAAAGTCCATCTGGATTCAGCAGCCAGTAAACAAGACAGCATAAGGTGTACTGAGTCCAGAAGACCAAAGCCGGGCTGTCCTCAGTGTCCTGTGAGAGAAATCAGGGCCATAATACCCTTTCTGTTCTACAGTGGCCTCGACTGATAAGGGAGGCTGGGCTGTGGCAAGACTCAGGGGCTCCTATCCACTGCCCACCACTGCATGCTTCCTTGTGTCAATTTTGTAAGTGCGGATACAGATAGAGTGTTTCCTGTGAGTCTCGGGATGGACTAAATGACCTCAGTAAGTTCCTTCCACCACTGGATTCTACAGTTTTATGAAAATCACTGACATGCCAATGAAACCACTGAGTTATGTTTTCATTGTTATTTTCTTCTTTCTTTCTCCAAGGAGCTAATGGGACATGAATGTGCAGTGTATTGCGGACGACTCTTCTTTAGAGCATCAGCAGGACGAACGTGAGGCCTTTGCTCCCCTCCAGGCTCTCCGTGCCCCGGCCGCGCCCACCTTTCTAGCCCTCTCTCCAGACACTTCCTCGGTTTGTCTTTTTACTGTGTATGTGGTTTATTTTTTTTTTACCCTACTGGTTATTTTTTACTTTCATATAGTAAAATACTAAGTGTATTTTAATATTCTTCGCAATGCCAGATCTATTGAAAATGTGCTATCTTCTTCCACAGATACTAAATTCATACAAGAATACAAGAATTAAATGCTTGAGCTGTTGAATAAAATATCTGCCTTCATTTCATTCTGTCAGGGGAAAAAAAGTCACTCAGCACCATGGCAGTTTGCAACAAAATTGCTCTTAAATGCGGTAACTATGTGGACACGGTACAATGCTAAAGTCATCTTTCTTTACGCGGATCAATTCTTCTAAATATTGCCTATAGGCATTTAATAACTACTTCTGTGGTATACAATGTTTCTTTGTCTCTCTTAATATTTTATCACATATTTTTGATTCAGAAATAATTATTAGGATAAGGCATTAACATATAAATTAGAAAATAAAAACCTAAGTATTTGCACTCTTCCCATAGCCCTTACATGTAATTACACATAAAGAATCCCTTTATACCATATTGGATATATTATATTACATAATTTTATGTGTGTGTGTTTTGTTTTTTATCATAAAACATGAGTTATACTAAATATACAATTTTGACTCCTGCTGTTTCTGCACTTGACATTGCCAAAAGCATTTTCTTATGTAATTAAATACTATTCCAAAATATGATTTTGATGGCTGCATAATTTTCCAACAAGTTATAGAATAATTTATTCAATAATGTTCACATTGTGTGTCATTTAAATTGCTCCCAATTGCTCATTATTATACACAGCATTCAGGGTACATTACTGATGAATTCCTTTGGCGTGAAAAATGTTTAGTCTCATGCAACAGCCATCAAGATTTCTACGACTCTATACATCTTGAGTCAGACTAGAAAGATCACAGCAACATAATCTTTTACTTAAAAAATAAATAAAACCCTCCATGTTAGGTGAAAGAAAATTTAGGTTTACTTCTTTTCTTTCCTCTTAATTTATTGAGACAAGTGCAAATGCTTTAATCAGATTCATGTTGGCATGCCATTTTCAATCTTTAAGAAACGTAATGAAACATGAATTTTAATTTAAAATTCTCTCTTCAACACTCCTTGGATTCGTTTTTCCTCTTCATTTTGCCAAGATACGCTACAGAATTATCTTATACACGAGGACTGCAGAGATTCGGGATAGGTGCAAACACTGTGCATTGTGAGTGACACCAGCCAAATCAGGGCACAATACAAAAAGGCTAGGAAAATCTGATTCAGTCTTGTCTAACACTGGCTCATGACTTCAGACTCGAATTCCTCATTGGAAGGTCTTCATAAAAAGAAAAATAACCCTTAAGACGTTTCCAGGGTCAACAATATCGTGCTCTCACTTCAATGCGAAACACATGGACTAGAAATGGCCCTTGTTAATTCTGACAATATTTATTAGTCGTCTCTAGAGCCCACAGGGACCAATCCTTATTAAATATTCTGGGTATTTGGCAAATAGTTTGAGTGTGTATAACAAAATTTATGGACTTAACACATTTCCACTCTAGATTCTTATCACCACGGACAAAGACCCAGCTCATTTGCCAGTGAAGATTAGTAAGTGGACATAAATGTATTTGTAGAGCCACATTTTCAATAAAAATTGCTGACTGCAGAGGGAGAGACATAATCTGGATGGAACAGAATTGGATCGAAACACCTCTTGGAAGGTCAAGGCTGCATTAACATGGTTTTCCAGTGCCATTCCCGTTTGGCAGTCTGTGCTCTCTGTCCCATACTTCACTTAGGTTGCCAAAGTCACGCTGTTTTTAGTGCAACCCTCCAACCACAGAAAAAAGGTCTGCCCGCACTCCCAACGCCTTCCTAATAATCCAATTACATACAATTATTCCCACAGCACTGATAATAGACTACATTTACATACTGTTTTTACTTATTTTTTCAAACAGTCCCAGCACTAGACAGGGAATGTGCCTATTTCAATGCTTGAAAAACCCCTGACGCGTTCCTTCCATGTAAATCATTATTCCTAATGCAACTAAAATATAGTATTAAAAATACTTTCTGGTTGCAAATTGCTCTGCAATCACTTCCATATAAGACCTCCATGAACTGGGGCAACAGGCCAAGCATTTCCAAAATTAAAATGCAACTTTACTTGTTTTTAACTGGCTCCCCTAGTATAGCTAGTTCATGGGAAATTCTGCATCTAAATGTTCCCATTCTGAGTGGTTAGGCTCAAGGACTGTTCCCTGGTCCCAAAAGATTTGGCCTCAAGGCCTGAGATCTAACCGATGCCTGTCTGCAGCCTCCATCCGCAGCTCCTTTCCCAGCTCTGCAGCTCAGGATGCTATGACATGCGGCATTATTTCACTTTCACTTGTAATCAGACTCAACCTGCAGCAAATACACCTTTCACGAAGAATATTCTATGGCACAATGAATTCTTGTCACTCCCGCCCAGTCACTAAACCACAAACTGCAGGGAAGGCACAAGGATGTAATTTTGGGCCCCAGGCTCCAATTACTTTAAATCCTTTCCATAAAAATGACAAACAAAAGGATGTAATATCAATTTCAGGACAGAGAGGGTCGCAGCATGCTTCCTCCTTCCAGGTAGGTTGCCCTGGGACAAATCGCTTTGCCAAGGTTTCCAATACATGGAATTTTAACATGACCTTCCAAGGAAGGCGTTCAGAGAACTTTTAGTCTAAAGAAAATCAAAGCCAAGAAGTTCCATGATCACAGTCAGTCTCCCAACTGCTGCTATTTCTTCTTTCTCCAGTCATTCTTAACCTTTAGGACATAACCAAATAGCCAGGGAAGGCCCTACAAAACACTGACACCCAGGCCTCACCCCCTGTTCGCTCACAGGCTCCCCGACAGAATCTGAGTCAGCAGTTGCAGCATGGGCTGAGGGCGTCCGTGTTTTTGCATCAGTCTCCAGAGTGATTTTGCCTTCTAGTGCTCTAAGTTGAATGTGTCTCTATTTCTTTTTAAAACTTTCTTGAGGAGTGCTTATGTTCCATCATTAATTAAAAGTATATGCAAGACAGCTGACTGCTTACCTGAAAGTTTGACCTTAGAAATGTGAGAAAGCCCCAAACCTGGGATCGCTGTCATTCAACATAACCCATTATTTCTCAACCAGTACCACCCTTCTAATCACGGCAAAATAGTGTTCACTTCCATAGTGTTGACTGATTGTGGGGCACAGTATCCTGTTCTTTATCAATTATACTAAGCACAAACTCACTAAACCAAATAGCAAATCAAAATTGAAGAAGACTAATCAGCCACTACTCTATTGTGCTAAGAGTCAACTGAACTCAGTGTTAGAAAGCACACTTGTATACATGATGTCACTCCACTAACACGAACTCTCACTTCCAGCGTCCACGTCCAGTGTTGGAGCTGCTAGCTGAGTGAAATGCCAGGGGCATTCTCCGACCAGCTTCCTAACACGATGATCCACCTTCGCATCAATAACGCCGGAATTTAACTGTTAACTTCCTGTCACTGTCACAGACCACTGAAATCCTTCCACTGATTCGATGAAATAGAATGGGCCATTATAATATAAAGTGCTAAGCATTATCTATGCATTTTATGCCCATAACAGTCAAACTTTAATCGAAGCAAGCTTCCAGACCTAACTTCTGGTTGAAAGGGCACACAGGGATAGAAGAGCGAGATAAATGACATCATGAGGAAACAATCAGAAAACCCACAATTTGTGATTTTTCAAAGACAACTCTCCTGAACTTTTCCAAAAGTAAATTACCCCCAGCATACAAAAAAAAAAGTTACAGGGATTACTTCACATTTAAAAAACACAATAATCACATCTTAATTGGATACCATTTCAAGAAGAGACAATGGGGAAATGTTTTGTGGGCAGACATTACGTGACGTTGTGGAATCACTGACCTCTTAACTGCGGACATGATGTGCTATGCATGAGCACGGCCTTGCTGTTCAGAGATGAAGTGCCATGAAGAGTGTGGCATAATTTTCAAGTGATAAAGCAAAAGAAACAATATAATTTTACACATATACACTCAAAATATATAATTATATATACATAGACATATAATGTCTATTATGTACCACATAACATAGAGTATGTAATGATGTACATGTGTGACACTGCAGAAGTCCACGCCATGGAGTGTGGTTGGTAGGAAACGTGAATGTCTCACAAAAGGTGGACAGTGACGTGAACATTTGACCTAAAATGTCACATGGTGGGCTTCCGTAGGATATTGTTATGTTACAGAATTACAAGCTTGTGATTTTGGAATAAAAGACTTTTATGTAATAAAAAGGGGTGTTACTTGTGCCAGACCCTGTGTACACAAATATTATATAGAAATATATATTTATAGAAATATATGCACGCATACTTACATTCATATGGAGAGTATTATGTGTATAACAGTAGAAAATGTTATCAAATACTTAATGTAGGTGGCAGGTATCTAGGTATACTTTACATTATTATTTCAACTTTAATTTAGGTTTGAAGTTTTTCAGAATAAACATTTTGGGGGACAGGGAATTCCTTTCTGGACTACTCTCACTAGGAAATATTGTCTCTCCCATTTCATTCAAGCTATGTGTTGTTTTCTTAATGATGATAAATTTAAAATATACTTTCCAATCATACATTTCTATAAAATACTATATGCAAGAGTACCTACCGAGCATGGTCTGTAGTCAACACAATGTTACTTAAAGAATATGAGCTTTTGAAAAAAATTCACTAAACTACAATACACAAAATGTTGATCTTTAAGCCACTGTAACTGAGATATAGCTGAATTATAATTTTAAAAAGCATTTTGAAATAAAGCAAATCTATTTCTATGTAAATATCTTCCCTGACTTTCAGCTTCTTTAATTCATAAATTAGAAGCATTGCCATTATAAATGTTAACATCAACACTGCAGATGCAACGTGGCTTGCTGTGCACCATCTCATCTAAATGCATCCTCCACAGCTCGCCACGCCCAGGCCACAGTGCTCTGGAACCCAGTCAACTACAGGAAATCGGTACCATGTTTACTGCATTCCTTGATGAAGAAAACAGTACGCAGTCTTATTCACGAAAGAGAACATCTCATTTATGAATAATCATTTACCTGATATTATCTTCTCCCTCACTGTATATCCTACACGCCGTTGCTAATTTTCCTTTCCTCCCAAATGTATCCCTGAACTACCTTTACTAGGGGGAAAAAATGGGTGGAAGGTGAATAGAAGTCAAATTCTGGTGTCTGTGATATATTTACCATCAAGATAATAAAATGACAGACACTGCCTTCCTTTTTAATGGTTTGAAAATTCCATTCCAAAGAACCAGCTGGCTCTTCTTTATTCACTTGTAAAATGGCTTGTGTGAGCGCCACAGTAAACCGAACTGCGGTTTCACCACAGAGGGTCAGCCATTGAACCGCAAGACAAAAACAATAGTATTATATAACCATCTGATTTATGTGTTCTTTTATATTTTCTTCAAAGCCATCAAGTAAAAAACATTCTCTACAATCCAAAATCAAGATTAATGGCCTAAGAGTAATGGACTCTACGATCAATGATGTTAGATCAACTTCTGTATCTTAAAAGTGCCTTGTAATATTGTTTAATTCCCAAACAGAAAGTCTACCAAAAGTGAATTAAACTTCTGAAAGATCCTAATAGAATGTTTTATCATTAAACTTGGAAAATTATTATTTTGAATGAGATTTTTCTATAGAGAGAGTAAAGGCCTATATTAGTAAAAGAGCAATAAAAATAAATTAGCTAAAAATATTCCACTGCAGTTTCTACTAATATAAGGTACTTAGAAGAGTCCATTCGCAGCGACGGAAAGGAGAATGGTGGTGTCCGGAAGCTTGGGGGAAGGCGAGATGGGACCTATTGCCTAATGGGTAGAGAGTTTCAGTTTTGCTACATGAAAAGGGTGCTGGAGGTGGATGCTGCCAATGGTTGTGCAAAATGTGCATGTACTTAAACCACGTGGGTTTACAATCTGCTTGGGGGGAGAGTCAACAGGTAAATACACCTAAAGTAATTTCAGATATGAAGATGTGAGTCAGTCCGGACATGGAATAAGCATGCTGCTGTGATACCGAATAGCCGGGGACACCTATCTTCATAAGAGTCATCAGAGAAGACTTCTCGGAGGAGGTGACATTTAACTGGAGCCTAAAGGATGAGCAGGCCAGATATGCAAAGTGATAGTAAGTACGATCCAGGTTTAAGAGGCAGCAAGAACAATGGCTCTGAGCTGGGAGACACAGCCTGGCTTCCCCAGTAACAAGAGAAGGCCCCTGTGACCAGAGCTTACAGAGCAAAGGCTGAGGGGAACTCCATGAGGTTGGAACATCAGGCAGGGGCTAGATTACACAGCACATTCCAGGCCACAGTAAGGAGTTTGGATTCGGCTCCAAGTTCAACAGAAAGCCACTGAAAACCCGCTGTTATTTTTAAAGAGTGCTGCGTAGAAGGTTCAAGAATGAACATGGGAAGGCTTGCAACAAGGCTACTGAAATGTTTGAGGTGAAAGATGGTGTGGACTAGACACAAATGGCGGCATAAAGAAATGGGGAGAAGCTGGCAGGCGGAGATGTCTTTGTGGGGCGGGGGAGAACCAGCAGCACTTAAAGATGGATTGGATGTGAAAGCAAACAAAAGACAAGAATGACTCCAGGGTGTCTGGCTTCGGTAGCTGGATATACGGCCAGCCACTTACTGAAATGGAGAATCCGTGGGAAGATGCAGCTCTAACTACCAACATCAGTACGAAAGTTCTTCACACTTTCACAGTCAAGCACCTAGTATCGGACAAGTGACTTGAATTGATGAGGCTGGTCCTCCTTAAGCAACGTTACCTGTAAACCTGGGTGCTATCAAAATAAAACAAAACCTATGTATAATGCATTGTATCTTGGTCTGTGTATTTCAGCTTTTTCACTGAATTTCTTGCCTTCCCTTCCTCTTTGTGAGCAAGCATGTGGTCGTATCACTTTCAGATATTTATATATAAACTTCATGGTTAAAATTCTTACTTCAAACACAGTTGGCCAGTTCTCACAGAAACCTGAGTGTTAAGTACACATGGCTCAGAGCAGCACTATGTGACGGAATCCTGGCGCAGTGGGTGGGATTTCCTCCAGAGCAACTTCACTGCTGCTTCTGTGGAGTGACAGGGCAGGGGAAACCAGGACCACTGGCACCCCAGCTGCCAGGTCTAAGTTCACTCTACAGGGAAGAGATACCCACCACATTCCAGCGACAGTATCAATTGTCAGAGATCTGGTGGGAAAATTAAAGCAAGGACCAAGGTTCAGTCACTTAACCACAACTGAGAAATGCCTCATATAAATAAGATCTTTCTGTAATATCAAGACAGAAAAATGATGGTGAGATCATTTAGACATATTGGTTGGGAAGTGTTATTTCTATAATTGGCTTTTTAACAAATATTCATTTGCGTAAGGGTATGTGGTACAAAGGTTACTCACCTCTCTCTGTCTTCCTCTCTCTCTCTCTGCCCCCCTCTTTCTGACACACACATGCAAGTACACACACAGACACACCACTGAACTATGCTAATATACCATCAAGCAGTTCTCAAGGTGACCCTCCCATTCTCAGAATTTTTCTTTGGCAGAAAATGCCTTGATGAATAAAAAATTCCTGAGGCTCATTCCAGCTCAGGGTCTGGTGCTGAACTCAACTGAAGGACAAGTAAGAAGAAAGCACAAGTGTCATTCAGAACATGTGAGTGAACTGTGCAGAAGACCGGCACAGAAGCCGAGGGGCTGGGAGAGGCGGCAGCACCAAAACCCGATTGTAGAGGTTTAATTAATCAACAAAAGAAGATTCCTGATAAAGCTCTGTGCATGCTCAGATATCAAAATATGACAAAAGACTGATTTCCTAAGACCAAAGACTAAAAGTATCAGAACCTCGAAGCCACATTTTCACTGGTATTTTATGGTCACCCATCCTCAGGACCTACCACATGGACAAAGAACATGCGATCAGTGTGTGCACAGAAAGGTGTGTCTCATAGCAGACACCTTGTGTGCCTCCTACCAGACCTGCTCGCCCCACACTTCTTATTTGGGGAAGGGCATCACCACAACCGGACAACCATGGTGACCTCTCAGCAGCTTCCCTGCCAATATAGGTTTTGATGTTCTAGGACATGGATATGTTTTTTTTAGGTGACTACTGTTACGCAGCACAGGAAAGCAATTTAACAGACATGTACTATGCCCTTTGGAAGTAACAATTATGTTCCAGCCACCACAGGTTAATGATCTGAAGAGCTGAATATTAATACCCTACAACACAGGCAGATGGGCCGATCTAGTCTCAGTGACGCTTTGCCGAGTGCAGCCAGGGGCAGAATGGCATACAGCACAGAAGTTTCCACTCTATAGAACTGGAAAAAAACCTAAAGTCGTTCCTGAGACTGCGAGGTCTGCAACTATTAAATCGTGAACTGTCTAAATGTTAAAGGGGCACTGCTACTCTGTTCTCTCTTACCACGTACTAAAGATTTATACCAGCTTGGCCAGACATTGGGGTTTTATCTGAGGCAGCTAGTTAGATATGTGTGGAAAGTGCATATGGTTAGAAAATAAGAGACAGCATTAAAAGTGGTTTAACATGCCCCAAGAGGCAAGCCGAACACCACAATTTTCTCCAACTGTGGAAGAAAAAACAACTTGAGCCAGATCCTGGCTCTCTGCACGTATGAACAGGTCTATATTGTATTCCCTTGGATATTTACGAAGCATGTTAACAATAATTAAAATTGAATTTCCAAACACTTAAGGGTAAAAGTTAGGAATATAATATCAACGACCTTGGAGAGAGTTACAATTCAATCTACATCGTACTCACCATCTTGGGATGTAACTACTGATACTCGAAATTCAGAGGCCCTGCACGCAGCAAGTGTTCTTAGGCTCCACGCTCGTGCAAATACCTTCTATGCAAATGCATGTTCTGTTCTCTGCAGTGGTTTTATGGCTAAAAGGTAGTGCTGCAGGGCTATTGGCAGTGAAATTTCCCTGGTCCAGGGTGCTTAACTTGAAGCTCGCAGGTGGGACTCAGGATGTCCAAAGATGCCCTGAAATTGTGCGTAAGTCAGGTGCCCAGTATGATAGATCTGGACACCGTGAAGTGGACCTGGGAGCTGAGCGCCAGATCCAAGTGGGGCAATCACACGTTCTCGTCCAGAAATTTGGAACTGGGATTGAGAAACACTGGCCTTACTCTTTCAAGGTGTCTGGAACCTCAGATAATGTGTTACTTCAGGAGCTGTGGGCCAGTATGTACAACAAGCAGCATAGAGAAGGCCATTTACATGCAGCAGGGTCAAGGTCTGCAGGAAGGACACAGAGCGTGTGGTTCCAAGGTGAGGCTGAGAAAGCCCTCGGCTCCTGCTTCCAGCCCTCAATAAAGCCACAGTGCACAACTGCCCTTGAGTTCCTGGCACACTCCAGGCTCCTTATAATAAATCTCCCTTCTGCCTAAGCCACTTTCCTTAGTTGCAACCAACTGAATGGATCTGATCCAAAAATATGTACGTATTTGCACCTTTTTGGAGGAAGGGAGTCCACTGCGTTCATCAGATTCTTAAAAGTACCCATTGCTCAAAAAAAAAAAGTAATAAGCCTCTGTAATGTTTAGTGAGTCATTAATGAGTGTGGCACTACTTAGATAACTTGTCCAGATTTGTCAGAAAGAGTTTTATGAAATATGTAATGTTTCATTCTCAGAGAAAAGTGAAAACGTAAAACCCCTCCCAGCCCTGGCCGGTGTGGCTCAGTGGATTGAGTGCCAGCCTGAAAACCAAATGATTGCTGGTTCAATTCCCAGTCAGGGCACATGCCTGGGATGTGGGCCAGGTCCCCAGTAGGGGGCATGTGTGAGGGGCAACCACACATTGATGTTTCTCTCCCTCTCTTCCTCCCTCCCTTTCCCTCTCTCTAAAAATAAATAAAACCTTTTAAATAAAAAAATAAATAAACCCCCTTCCAATTCATAACAGAAGCCTAAACAAAAACCACTTCAGCAAGCTATCCTTTTACCTCAGTTGAAACTCAAGAGGGGACCACATGGCAACAGATAAACTTGCAGGAAAATGGTCCCAGACATATATAAATCAGTAGCCAACGATCTCAGTA